>WAAE01006242.1:49353-109647 GCA_013400495.1 Nicator chloris | reverse complement strand
AATATATAATATATAATATAAACACAGCTTCTGCTGTGTTTACTTTTGTCTTCTCTCAGAAAAGAAAGACATCTACAAACTGGGAGAAGTTCAGTGTGGATCACTGAGATGGTCAGGGTCAGAGAATTGGCCAGTGAGGAGAAGCTGAGGGGCTGGAGGTTGTTCATTCTGAAGAAGGGACAGCTGCAAAGGACCTGACAGCCAGGAAATTATGAGGAGGTCATCAGGAGAATGGAGCCAGGTTTCTCACAGCCTTGCAGTGGAGTTAATTTGAAGGTAAGGGTACGTACCTGGTTGTACGAGGGCTTCTCTCTTATGACCATAAAATAACTTTGTGCAACTTCTAATTTTAAGCAACATTTAATAATTCCCAGGTACTTATTTGTGACTTTCTGTTCTACCTTAGCAATATAAGTCAGTTCTATTTAGGAACAAAAGTTGCTGTGGGAACCTGATGCTTCATAAAAGAGAAAAATGAGGGTTTCTGTGACAGCAAGGCTGTGACAGGAATGGCCACACTGTGTCTGAGAGTGAAATTGTGAATGAAAAAATGCTATTAATAGCAAACTAAATTTCTTTGGAGGATGCAGGGCAATGACGTCACCTAGGATGAGCTTCACTTAGCACATCTTAGTTAAAATGGCAAAGGAATTTCCTCAAACTATTAATTTGGACAAATTTTTGTGCCAAGATCCTGGCTCAGACATGACCCAGACTATGTCATATCCATAACTAGCTAAAAAGCTGTAGGTTCCAAAGTTTGATATTTAGGCATATATGGAGTAGATGGAAGGTCTAATTTACCAATTCAAATACATCCTGGAAATTAGATTAAGAAAATCTCCTCTCCACTGTGGCAGTCACAGGGAGAACACAGATGTTCAGCATTTACAGAATAATATTTCTGTTTTAAGGCATCAGTTATTCCTTGCTAAGTACCTCAAATCAACACATTTCCATTGCTTCCAGCATATCCATACCAGTTACCAAATTAGGATCTGCAACCTTTCATTTCAAGTGCTGGCTTGGCATCAGTGCGTAGTGGGCAGCCTAATAGAAAGGCTATTTGGTAACAGATGCAATAGGTTCTCTAATGTACACCATCCAGTTTTATTCAGCATTTACCTGCCTCAGTTATCTTTATGCAGCTAATTCACAGATGCAGCAAACCATGTGTTATTTCATTTAACTGAAGGATCCATTTATCCCAGTCCCACTGCCAAATATGCACAGCATAGGAAATGCTGCCTTATTATTGTTAAGGGGGCGTTTGTATCCTTTTTTAACTGTTATGATTGCAATAATTTGGGTTTTCTTTGAAGAATCTAGTCTTTTACAAAAACTAAAGATGAAATGATAAAAAAGTAAATTATAGAGTTCAGATTACTAGTTATTTCTAAATAGCACTTTGAGTAGTTATCTGCACTTTGGTTCTGTGGGGGGTTAACCTTGGTTGAACAGCAGATATCCAACAAGCTGCTCTATCGTTCTCCTACAATAAAAACCTCATGGGTTGAGACAAGGACAGGGAGATTATTAACCAGTTACCATCATGGAAAAAAACAGACTTGAATTGGGGAAGACTAATTCAATTTACTGCAAATCAAAATCAGAGTAGGATAATGAGAAATAAGAATGAATTTAAGAACACCACTCCTCAATCTCTCCCTTCCTGCCTTGTTCACCTTTATTCCCAATGGTCCTACCTCCTCTCCTTGAATGGCACAGTACAACTAGGAGTGGGGCTGTGGTCAGTCATAATGCTTCAGCTTTGCCTCTATTTCTCCTTCACACTCTTGCCCAGCCTTAGCATGGAGCCTTTCCCATGGGATACAGTCCCTCACAAACTGCTCCAACATGAGTCCTTCCATGGGCTGCAGCTCTTCATGAACTGCTCTACTGTGAGTCCCTCCCACAGGGTACAGTCCCTTGGGAACACTCTGCTCTACTGTGGGTGCCCCATGAAGCCACAAATCCTGCCAGAAAATCTGGTCCTGTGTGGGATCCTCTCATGGGCCACAGCCTGCTCCAGCGTGGGCTTCCCACGGGGTCACAACCTCCTTCAGGCATCCTCCTGCTGCTCCTCTGCTCCCCCATGGACCCCCATGGGCTGCAGGGGCACAGCTGCCTCCCCATGGGCTGCACCACAGCCTGCAGGGGAACCTCAGCTCCAGTACTTGTAGCATCTCCACATAGCCCCATTTTCTCTTTGTAAATGGTGGTCATCCTCATGAAATTAAGAACATAACAAATATCAGCTTCTCAGATCAAACAACCATCCTCGTGGAATCTTTCTCCCTGGAAGTCTTCCAGATCTGTCTACGCAATCCTTTGTAAACCCATGAAGAACAGCAGTCCCACACAAAACAGGAAGTTGGATTAAAGGACCTCCAGAGATCCCAACAAACATCTTTGTTTTTTTCTTTGCTATCATGATAGTCTCTCCAGTGTTTTGCCTTTCCTCTCACTATTTTCTTGTAGATCCAGGAAGACCTAAAACAAGACAGTGTTCATTCATTAGCCTTTGAATGGTGACTTTTTTCTTCAGTTTTTTTAGATGAGATAATATGGGGCATTTATCCTTCAGAAAAGAAAAATACAAAAAAAACCCAAACAAACAAAAAAACACCCAAAACCCAAAACAAAAACAAAAACAAAAACAAACAAACAAACAAAAAA
Organism: Nicator chloris; assembly: GCA_013400495.1. NCBI lineage: Eukaryota > Metazoa > Chordata > Aves > Passeriformes > Pycnonotidae > Nicator > Nicator chloris. Next base: position 106,968 of record WAAE01006242.1, on the reverse strand, counting down.
CCACACACAAAAAAAATTCCAGGGCAAATTTAGTACCAGATGATCAGATCTTTGAACTTTTAAAATGGTGGTGGAAGGAATAGAATTCTCCAGTTCCTCCTTCACCTTTTTTTCATGGTTCCCAAATAGTTGCTTCATACTGCTAGAACATTTCCCAACAGGAGGGTTGTGCAAGTGACACTTTCCTTGATAACCTCAGGCTGTGTGAGAGAGCTGCATGAGCAGACACAGGAAGTTTTCATGGGCCTGTTCTGATCCATTTTTTCACTTCCATTGCATCAGCAAGTAATTTACTGTCATGAAGATCACCCCTTAGAGGGCACCCTGTCTCAAAGTTATCACCTCACTAGATAAAGCCACACAAGAACTTGTGGTCACCAGCTTGCCTTTTGTTTTAATGAACTGTTGTTATTTGTGGCTTAAGGTATCATTTCTCACTGTGGTCTGGAGGAGGGAGGAAATAATTAGCTGCTAGCAAGCATGTGGAAAGGAAATTTGTTGTCATCATTGACAAATGGAGGGAGACACTCTCAATCACAAATTGTTTTAAGTCCCACACATTTTCTCCAAGCCTCAAAGGTCATCCTGGAGGACTGGGTGTTGACCTGAGTGCTGAGGTGCCACTGAGATTGCCCAGCCAGGGCTGGGGCTGTCCTGGCACTTCACAAGCAGCTGTACAAACACCCAGGCCCTGAAGTGTATCCACATCTATGAACCTCAGGTGTTTTTTTTTACATACATGAAAGTCTGGATTTGCCATGTGTGGGAAACAACAAGGACCATGTGGTGATTGAGCAGCACTGAATGTAATGCATTTTGCATCCTCGGTGTGATGGTTGTATCAACCACTGTTTACAAGGCTCCAATTTTCCATGTCCCAAATGTCTTTTTTATGACTGACAAATAAGAAATTTCAGGGATTTATGTTTGCAATGCTCACATCTGTCACAAATTACACTGTCTTGTTATTGGGGGGCAAGAAAAACAAAAGCCATGAGGTCAAGCAGTCCATGGATGACCAGCAGGACGAAAGGTGAATGCACAATCCTACTTACCCTCACACTCAAGGGCTTTGCCAGACCATGAGATATGATGACATTCCAGAATTCCAACTGAAGTCTTTTTGTAATACTTGTAGCCAATATCCAGCTCAGTTCTTTTCCTTTTCTGGTCTCTGTGAGGGTATCTATGAAGCTCCTGACAAAAGGGAGGCAGCTGGTGGGTCGTGACTGCTGCTTATGACATTGGGAGTGATTGTCCTCTTGATACCTTTTGTTCCCACCATCTGTCTGTCATATTTGCCTGCTGTGTTTTGTTTTACCCTTCCATTGCAAACTCTTCAGAGTTGGTTTCCTTTTGATGTGTATTTCTGAAGTGCACAAAAAGGAAGGCTTTTACTTTAAAAGTCCTGAACATATAGGGAAAATAATTAATAATCAACTGTGTGTTTTTTAAATGGTAAGAAAACAGAAAACCACGTCTGGGTTAGTCGCATAGTCAGAGACATACAAGTCTGTTCCTAAACCTGATACAATTTTTAGCTTCTAGGAAAACAAATTATTCCGTAATTTTCCGAAGGAAAAAACTCTTTCAGCAGGAAATAAAACATTAAGTGGAGTGGGCACAGAAACTGAACTAGAGTGTTACTTATACCTGGTACCTAAGATTTTGCTTTTCTTTTACAACAATATGGAAGTGCCAGACACATTCAGTAGGTGATATCTATTTCCCCTGCTGCTCTTTAATAACTATTGCTATATATCTTTTTCTCTGGACAGAAAGAGTAACAGTCCTGCCCATCGCATAAGATGTAACTGCATGCAGAGAAAATAAAAGTATTGGTATTAGAGATGTATCTTTCGTTCCTTCACTGTCAATACCAATCTCAACATGCCACTCAGCAGCAAGTGCTAATATTAAATAATCATTTAAATGCAAGATGGGAATTAAATATTTTTGATTTTGAAGCACTATGATCTGTATTTTGTGTGCCATAATTTGTCATTGCATTGGGGCATTGAAAGGAAACTTTTTTAATGTGGGACTGCTCTACAAAGTAGCAGTTTCTCCTGCAGAAAATAAAATTGTTATAAAATCCAAAGCACTGCAATACAAGTAAGTGTCTTCTGGATCAATGTGCTTTTTACACTAAAAAGCTATAGTGAAGAGCAAATCAGTTAGAACATGCACTGCAAGAACACAAAACATTGGTGCCACTGTGCTGGAGTGCAAGCATGAAAATATGAGCAATAATTTGATGGTTTCTAACCAAAGAATATCCCTGGAATCTTAACTCTATTTACAAGTACCAGAAACAATACAAACAAACAAAAAACAAAAACAAAAACACAAACAAACAAAAACAAACAAAAACCCCACCAAAGAAAGAAACAAAAACCACATAAAAATGAAATGGTTGTTTATTTGTGAAAAAAGTAATTTACAACAGAAGCTAAACACAATATCTATGCTGCCCCATTCAGTTATTTACTCTAGAACTGCCCTCTAAAAATAAGTTTTTCAATATTTATCATCTGTCCCACCGCTGACACTAATAAGTGGTTAATTATCTCCCCTGATCATGGGACATCCTGCAAATACCCAGCTCCTGATGGAGGTATCATGTAGGGAGCATAAGGTAACTTCATAGATCCAGTAAGGAATAAAAATATTCTTCATTTTAAGAGATCTAATAGTAAGGAAAATATTTTTGGATAAAAAATGCCTTGTTATTACCTGTATGTATATACAAGTTGTGTAACAAAAGAATGAATTATATTTTGCTTCCTTGTTTGTTTTATTAATGGATGACTTGTGGGCAACATATGCAAAAATCCATCAGCTGAGTGAAATGATCTAAGGATTTACAACACCCATTAATCTCTGGGAAAAATACAGAGAAAGAAATATTAAATTTCCATTTTACTGACAATGCAGTAGAGAAATAGTCATGACTCATGGTGTACCAAAATACAACTTAAAATCTCAGGGTCCATATTTTTGATCTCTTCCTTCTCTTCAGTGTTTTGGGGTATGGGGGTTTTGTTTGTTTATTTGTTTATTTTGTTTTGTTTTGTTTTTTGGTGTAGTGTGGGTTTGTTTTTTTTTTGTTTGGTTGGGTTTTTTGTTTGGTTGGGTTTTTTGTGGGTTTTTTTTGTTGCCTTTTTTTTTTTTTTTTTTGGTTGATTGATCTCCCTAGGAAGTCACCTGACTTGGACATTCTCCTCAGTGTCACAAGGTGGGGCTGGCACAGAGTAGAATTGGGATCAGTCAGAATAAAGAGAGGCTTCTCTCCAGGTAATACCTCATGAGAGCAGTGTGTCAGTGATGGAGACTATCACATTTTGTGCTAAATCCTGGATGGCACAGTAGCACCACTGTAAAGAAAAATCTGACATTTATGGTGAGATGATATTTCAGCTTGAAGTTTGTAGAACTTTTTTTCAGTTCCAATTTCTGAGTTTGCCCCTGTGCAGGATTTCTCACCATCTCTCTCTACCGGTAAATACTGAGATCATTGCAAGCACATTTCCTATGCTACTATAAATAACACCATTTAAATATTCCTCTGCAAACATGTTGCAATAAATTATATAAGGAGTACTCATGATTCACTACCAATTATTGGCTCCTAGAGCCCTACGAAAAGTATCTGATTTTGAAAAATCCATGTGTTTCTTTTTTCCTAATGTGAGAAAAATAACTAAGTTTGAATGATTTTTTTGGATTCATCTCTGCCAGCTGAGTTTTGGGCTAACATTGTGGAAATCAATAAGAGCTCTCTTGTCAATTGCATTATGTACTGTATCAGACCTGCAGAATATTATGCATCTATTTGCATTGATTACAGACACTTTTTATTCCCACTCCTGGAACTGGCTGCAGTATTATCACTGCTTCATAGAAAGGGCAATGTTAGTATGACAGTTTGAAAGATTGCTGCCTTTGGTCATATTAAGTTAGGGGGAAAAAAAAAAAAAAAGATGCAATTTCCACATTTCCCAGGTCCAGCCTTATACTGAAACACCACTACAAAGAACATTTCCTCTTCTGTAATGCCATTATTCCCACCACACAAGTGTCATGCTCCATGTCATTGACTTTCCTTTGTGCAGGCCCTGGTTTCTCACACAAGAAATCACACAGAACATCCTGAACCTACAACTTTTTAGCTACTCTGGGACAGATTCATATTTTGTTAACAATAATTACATTTTAAAACTGTGGACTGCCAGTCTCTTCTCCCAGTTAACAAGTGAGAGGATGAGAGGAAACGGCCACAAGTTACAGCAGGAGTTTAGATTGGAACTTAGGAAAAAAAATCTTCACTGAAAGAGTGGTGGCCTTGGAAATGGCTGCACAGGTGGAACCACCTTCCCTGGAAATGGTCAAAAAAGGTGGATTTGGCACCTGGGGACATGGCTTAGTGGTAGTTGGTTGGACTCAATGGTCTCAGAGGTTCTATGATTCTGTGATGTTTGAACGTTTGAGGTCTAAAAAGAACAGCTCACTAGGGGGTGTCAAAATACCACGAGAATTAAAAGCTAGGAGGTTACTGTTGCCTGGGGATCATGGGAAGGTGGGAATAACTGGAACAGGACAATGCAGTTAGTAAAGAGACATCTGGGCTGGGATATGGAATTCACTTATTTCGTTGGCTGTGTGATGAGATGTCCTAACACAAACTGAGCTCCATGGCACACCTCATATAAGCACTGCTCTCACACAGTTACAGGAGCTTTCCAAGAAAGCAGAACAAATTTTTGTTATTCGAGAATGAAAGCTAAATCATTCTTAGTTGTGTCTAAAATTCTTTCTCATATTTTCATCCATGAGTGGTGACTTTTTAAAGCAAGATGCCACAGAGCTGAGGTTGCTATTCACAACCAAGAGGAATTGGAAACCTTGTGTGTGATTAGAGCGTAATAAAGAATAAAAACCAAATAAACATACAACAATAACAATAATAATAGCAGATACATACATTTTTTAATACCTCAAAGTTAAATTATTAGAGTGTGGTTTTACTGATAAGTGGTCATTAAAACCAAATTCACTGACATTTACTGTTGACATACCTACAGGCCCTGGGATTCCCCACAGAAATTCCCCACTGGAAAAGAATAAGAGAGGACTAAAGTTGTGAAATCTCACTGGATTACCACAAGAGTCAAAAATAATCATAAGACTTAGAGCAGAAGGAAATAAGAACTTCCCCTCTTTTTAGAATTTATCAAAGGTCTTGTAACCAGCATCTCTTTTTGTGTTCCCAACCTCTCCTTTATTAACTTTAACTGACATGTTTTGAAATATGACAGTTATTCAGTGAAACTATAAATAAGCCTCCTCCCCCCGCTCCCCTCGATACAGTCTATTAGATTCAAAGCCTTCATTTCTGTTTTGCATAATTGACATCATTATCTGTCAGGTTGCTGGGTGCAGGTTTGCAGTCATTATGAGATCATTAGAAAAAGGGTTGTAATAAGTTCAGAAGGCCAATCGGCTCTGTTCTAATCACTGGAGAAGAGAGTGCTGATAGGGGCCTCAGGGAGAAAGTATTGAAGCAGCTAGAGGATTTTTAATGACCAAATCAAGTTAGGAAAATCACCACCTGTGCCCCAGTGGACAGGATAATTTCAGCTTGGGTGAGGGTGAGTATAAAATGGATTTGTAATCACTTTTATTTTTTCCTTATTTTATTTTTTCCTTATTTTATTTTTCCTTCCTTCGTTTTATATTTCCTTAGGAGTAAGGTTGGTGACTGTAAATCTACAGAGCAGAGCAGCAGAAAATAAGGAAAATAATTCCAGAAAATATGGTTATCGAAGGAGAATGAAAGCATGTCCTGTAGCAGCTGAAGGCAGTTTCAGGTCAGAACAGAGACTTAGCCAGTTTAAGGTAACATTAAGCATTTCAAAATCAAGGGGAAGCAGTTCTGTAACCTAAAAATGAAAATGCAGTCTTTTTATCAGTAGTCAGGAGGGGAGAGAAAAGCCACACCCACAGATGACTCAGTCCATTGTAATTTAAGTGTCTGAGGCAATTGGACAGGTAACTTCTCTGGGAGTGTCTGCTTTTGTCCATTCTCTCCAGAGGGAATATAAACGAGTAGCTGAGCTAATAAAGCTAATTATTAGATAGTTGAATGATCACCCCAAGAGTTAAATGACACTCATGACTACCTCTAGCAGACACAGGCACACTGATTCTGCCTTGGACTGGGTTTTGTATTTGAATGTACAGTTACTCAGTCCTTCCCCAAGAAACTGCCACTCCTGTTCTTTGTTTTACTCATCCAGACATCTCCAAAAACCCTATTGCTCTCTTCCATATTGCCATTTTGTATTCTTCAGAGTTATCTAGATAATAATTTTCAGAGTACTAGAGCTCACTTTACCTATGCTCAAGAGAAGATGCCATGGGAAACCCTAAACACAAGTTAAGATATCTTTCATCAGCACTCAGTAGCTTGAGCTCAACATCATGTCATTTGTATTCCAGTTAATGTGCAGCACAGGCAGACAAAATTTCCATCTGCTTTGGATGCAAATAGAATGAGCTCATGTCTGCTCAGAGGGCAAGAGCCCATGTAGGTGTATCCTACATCTGCCTTATCTCTTAGATAATAAATTAATCAGAGCAGGAGCAATCTCCTTTTTGTATGTTTGTACAGCCCTCATCACAGGAAATTATGGGTCCTGTTGAGGTCTGAAAAGACCACTCCATTATGAAAACTGAAATTTAGAATGAATGCACCGTCATTCATATCTTCATTAAATAAATATATGAAGCACATTAAAGCCAAGGTGAAAAATATTCAGCAGATATACTTCTAATGGAAAGATAATTTAATTGAAAAATAATCTGTTCACAATATTCTCATATACACTATTTTATTAGATCATATTATCAAGAACCCATTTACTCTGCATCCTTTGGAAGGTATTATAGGGAAAGGAAAATTTAGGCTAGATGAATGGATAGTATGTGGGATGAATGAATCTTCCTGTATTAATATATCTCATGTTAACAGAGGTAGGTAATTAAAATAATCTTTTTAAAACCAGATATAAGTAAGACTAAGAAAAAGATTGTGTCAGGTCTTTTTTTTAATTATTATTATTTCTTCTTTGTGACTGGTCTTTCTCAAGGGAGGTTGCTTCCTTGAAAGCTTTTTTTCCCTCTTTTTCCACATAGAAACCTTTGACTTTATTATGAAACACTACCATCCACATAAAGGACTATTTAAAGCAAAGAAACATATGGTAGTTCCTTTTCTCTATTTATACTATCATATTTGTGGTGTTTTGCTCAAAAATAGGGGTTTAGGCCACCAAAGAGCACTTTATGCTGTGTAAAATTGCTATATAAGATTACTCAGCAAATGAATCAATAATGGTCCTACCAGTTCTCAGGGATATCAGATTTTATTTCTTGACAAAATGAAAATGTGAAACAGATCTCGCTTTTTTGTTTTCTAAAGCCGGAGGAATCAGACCATCTGACCTTTGTTCACTGCCTTTGCAATCACTCCTAGAGATGCTGAATTATTGGGAAAAACTTCAGTTATCACAGTCATCAAAAAATGCAGAGTTTTTGGTTTTTTTTACTGTTGTAGTTTTGGGATGCGTTCTGTACACATATTTTTAAAGGTTTTACTATTTACTTTTAATTTTTTGCTTATTTGGAGGTCCAGGCCCAGAGAGTGGTGATGAATGGTGCTACATCCAGTTGGTGTCTGGTCACCAGTGGGGTGCCCAAGAGCTCAGTGCTGGGTATTCTTGTTTAATGTCTTTATGGATGAACTGTACGGGGGGATCAAATGCACTCTCACTCAGCTCATGGACAATGCAAAGTTCAGCAGGGGTGTTGGTCTGCTGGAGGGTGGGAGGGCTCTGTAGAGTCTAGACAGGCTGGATCAATGTTCTGAGCCCAGCTGTGTGAGATTCAACAAGGCAAAATGCCAGCTTGTGTCCTTGGGTCACAACAACCCCCTGCAGTGCTCCAGGCTTGGGCCAGAGTGGCTGGAAAGTGACCCAGTGAAAAAGGATTGGATTCAGTTTTGGGCCCCTCACTACAGGGAAGATATTGAGGTGCTGGAGCATGTCCAGAGAAAGGAACAGAGATGGGGAAGGGCCTGGAGTACAAGAGTGATGAGGAGCAGATGAGGGACCTGGGGGTATTTAGTCTGGAGGAAAGAATGCTCAGGGGAGACCTTATTGCTCTCTACCACTCCCTGAAAGAAGATTCTAGACAGGTGGGGTTTTTTTTTTCTGTTGGGAAACTGGCACCAAGACAAGACAACATAAGCTCAAGTTGTGCCAGGGGAGGTTCAGGCTGGCATTAGGAAGAATTCTTTCACTGAAAGGGTGGTTAAGCATTGGAACAGGCTGGCCAGCAAAGCACTGGAATTGCCATCCCTGGAAGTGTTCAGGAAATGACTGGACTTGGCAGTCAGTGCTGTGGCTTACTTGACAAGGTGTGTTTGATCAAAGGTGGGACTCAATGATCTTGGAGATCTTTCCCAACTTTAATGGTTCTAAGATTATTTTAAAACATATTAAAGGCATTTATATCTTTGAATATGTTAGCACATCTTCTGCCTGTGAGCCCTGGATGATGAACAGCACCTTCAGCACTAGTGTAAGATTCACCTCACTGACTTCAACTGTTAAACCACTCCTCTGCTCTCCCTAGTCACTAAAGAGAAACAGACACTATTAGAAAATTAATACCTCTACTACTACTACTACTGCTACCACTACTAACAACAACAACAATTTTTATGCACCTTAGGTAATTTAATTTAATCATCTGAAGGAATTTACTTTTCTCTGTTAACTATAACACATCCGTTGATATTCTTTTGTCTGTAACTTTGCATCATCTGAAGTATTCATGAAGTATAGCATTAACATTTTTTTTCCCCAATCTGCCTGCCATGGTCTTATGTCATTTTTATAAAGAATAAAAGCTTGAACCCTCTGTATGTAAAAACAGTAGTATTTCTGGGCACTGTATTTACCCAGTGTTGACCAAAGACAATGGGAGAATTTCCACTGAACATGTGGCAGGCAACGATGCTTAAAATGTGGCTCTTTCACACCCAAATTCAAAAGGTAAATTTGTCTCTAAGTGTAAAATCATCAATCTGAAACACTTAGCTATGTCTGCAGCAAAATATATAAAATATATACTAAAATGACCAAAGCTAATCTTAATAGAGAAAGCTTGCCTCACTATCTGTGACAGATATAGCCCTTGGCAACACAGATATGAGAACAGTTTGACTCACAGACACAGAGAATTGTCCCTGCAAAGCCCAAATTCCTATTTCAATTCTTTGTCTAATTTGTGAATCATCTTGGGTCGAAGATTCATGTCAACAATTCAATATAAGATACTTTCTGCACTCATGCAGACTATGTGCATGCTGAGATTTGTTCATCGCCAGAAGCTCTTTAAGGACTTTAGATGAGAATAATTAATCAAGTGAAAATTTATTTCAGGACGTGATTTGATTCAGTTACTGTCTTAGTCTCCAGGCTCAAGGCATAAAGCTGTTCCCCTTTTCACTTTCTACTGCCTGTTTCCAAAACCCCCCCTGAGTTGTGATGTGTGCCATTGTATGAAGCTTTAGTTGACAGCTCTGCTTGAATGGAAGTTTTGGACCTTACTCTTTCATTAATCCAGCTGCTAAATTCTGCTTCCCTTTAAGAGAAGTGTGATATTCTGGAAATTGATTCACTGTACAAAATACATCACCCTTACTCAGATGGAAGTGCCTTGTAATGTAGTCTCACTGAATTTAATGACTGAGCTGGATAAGAAAATATTAATACAAGTCAAATGAGTAACAGAATATGGCCCCAATTGGCATAGATAGAAATTAAGGATTAGCATTCTTCATTCTCCTTATTTTAAATGAGGAGTTTGTACAACTTAACACAAAAAGTATCCTTTTTTTGCCCTACAGAGATACAGTTTTCCTTTTAATGGGGGCTACAGTTTTCAGTGATGATTTTGGAAACCCACAATATCCTGTTATTGGTGAGCACCTTTTCCTACACTTTTACCTCATCAAAGACAGCATAAATCAGAGGATCATAAAATTGTTTAGGTTGGAAAAAACTTCTAGGATAATTGGGTCCAACCAATAACTTAACATTGCCAAGTCTACCACTACACCATGTCCCTAAGTGCCACATCTACACATCTTTTAAATATATCCAGGGATGGTGACTGCACAACTCTCCTGAGCAGCCTGTTCTGGTCCTTGACAACATTTTCAGTGAAAATTTTTCTCCAATGTCCAATCTAAACCTCTCCTGGTGTAACGTGAGACCATTTCCGCTTTACCACCTCCTCAGGAAGTTGTAGAAAGTCATAAGGTCTCCAGGCTAAATACCCCCAGCTCCTTCCTCATCTGCTCTTCATGAGACTTGTGCTATAAACCCTTCATCAGCCTCACCGCTCTTCTTTGGACACACTCCAGCACCTCTATCTAGTAACTGCAGATTGAAGAGTAATTTTTCTTTTAAAAATTCTCTTCCTATATAACTGGATGTGTGGTAGCCCCTAGGGCTACCACAAATGATATACCACTCCCTTGGAGAGTGTGTAGTGTTTGAACCCCCCCAGTTCCAATTGATATGTAAGGTTCTGTATGTTATGGTTTGTTCCATGTTCCCCCGTTCCTGTTATAGTTAATGGTTTGCCCCAGTTAACTGAACCTACCCCTTGCCTGTCCTTCACCTAAACCCTGCTCTATTCCTCAGAAAGTTCCTTGTCCATCTCCCCCATGGGTCAGCCCCTGCCTAATCCCCTTCCTGGAGATCCCCTAATCCTCAAAGCCCCATTGGCCCATGTGACCCTGTCTCCTCCCTGAGTCTGCCCCATTGGGTCCTGATAGCTGGTGCTCCAAGTTGTGTCCCTCCTCCTGAGTACTGTGATTGGATAGCCCTCAGATCTCCACCCCCGAATAAAAGCTGGTGCTCCCTCTGTTCTGGGCTTTTTGGTGACCAGGAGCTCAGGAGTACACACCTGCCTCTGGAGAGTGTCTCTCACTTTTCGTTTTCCCTTGTGACTACACTTGGGGCTGCAGTTGCCTAGGCAACTGCCTCTCACCATCAGAGCCTCTCCAGGGATCCCGTTGCCACTGCTCCAACAGCTACCCAGGAGGAGCCGGTCGGCAGCGTGGATGAACATTCACCTTTCTGTTGCCAAGTGTGGGCTTGTTACTGGGCTTGTTATGTGGCCTTTCCTGATACACAAATATTCTACTGCTAATTGGATCTTCTTCAATATTTGTCAATAAGAGTAAGAACAGACCAAAGGAAACAAGGAAAAGATATCAGAGCCAGAAAGTGCTTCTTCAGATATCTTCACTCTTTTTCAATATTTGTCAATATGAGTAACAACAGGTCGAAGGAAACATGGAAAAGATGTCAGAGGCAGAACGTTTACTTCTTCAGATATTTTCACTCTTTCCTTCCTCCCGTTATAAAAATGAAACTTACGTACATTTTTTATCATTTATTTTTATCTTAGAGTCAAACCTGTGATATTAAGTTTTTCATTTGAACATAAGTCTCCTGAGACTTCACAAGAGCTGACAGGGTCTTAGTGGCATTTATTGATGAAAAATATGAAAGTGTTTTTGTCTTGATTGGAGATGCTATTTTGGATCATTTTATGCCTGGCAAATCCATTGTGTAGTGATGAACAGATTGTCCTGTTCACTTCCAAAAAGAAATTATAGTGGCAGAATTTTAAAATACAATGAATGCTGGAGTAAATACATGTTGTTGCTGTTATTGTTGCTGTTATTGTAGCTTGCTTGCTCTCTGCTTACAAGGTACACAAAATTTCAGCTAATAGGCAGATATTTTCATCTGAGCATGTTTATTAAAGAGTTGCTCAAGTTTACACAAAACTCAGTGTTGACATAAAATGTGCCAAGAACATATTTCAGCTTTTTCTCTTTAAGGAAAAGTTTTTCACTCTGTGCCTTCATGAGAAGTCTACCTGTGGCTCAGAAGAGTTCAGAGGCTTTCAAATAGGATTCTTTCTGTTACAGCTTTCTGCACACAGCCCAGAAGCATCAAATAGAGAGAAAAAAACCAAACCAAAACAAAAACACGTAGAAGCAGGAAAAAAAAAGGAAATCCCTTGCTGGTTCACAGAAAGAAAGAATTTTTAGTAAATTATGCTGGATAAATAGTCAGGTGAAAGGAGCAATACCAAAGCTACATTTTCTGCCAAAGGCTCTGACATTGCTGCAAAGCAAATCTTGTACAGAAGTAGATTGAGAGGATATTGATAAAGCCTTCATTTAGTGGTCTACATGACATAGGAAACACATACAGCAGCATAAGGATTAGATCTGAGCTTCCTGGGATTCACCTAATTAGTATTTCTTCTCCAACACTTGGCTCCTATTGTAATGCGTGGTTCTGAGAGTGCTTCCTACAGAAAAAGAAGTGGGAAAAAGGTTTGTTCATCACAGCTCACTATTCTATAATATCAATGAATGGTCAAGCCATGCAATATTTATCTTAAATAACTAGGTATGCCATTGAAGTACCTTAACAAGATATGTAATCCTTCCTTTGTGATACCTTATACTTGAAATATCTGATAATCAATGGTTTTGTCAGATTTACACCTAAGTAATTTTCCCCTCCCTTCACACAGAGCACATCTGCATTACATGTTTTATTTCTGAAAACTAACTTGAAGAAAGAACAGTCAATCAGCAGTGTTTACCACCATGGAGATTTTATGGTTTTCTTTTAACTGAAGCCTTTGACAAGATGCTATTTCTTCCGTAAGTGTTGAATCTTTCAAGTGTTTTCAAAACTGTAGCAACTAAATGTATGGAACACAACACAGTACTCTGTCATCTGATATTTCAAATAATAAATTTCATTTTCTTGTTTTTCAAGGGAAAACATTCAGGTGACAGATGGTAATTGCTAGAAGATAAAGAGATTACTATATTATCGAAACAGGCTGAAGAGTGATATAAGTTTCCTAATGACTTTTGCATGGAAAGATATCTTAATTAATTAATTAAATAAACATTTTCTATGACGATTTGAATTATAATTTAAACTTTTATTAGAAGTGCAAGGCCAAAGTTTTTTTTTCCTATTCTGTATTGCTCTGATGAGCTTCGACATCAAGAAAATGGCAGGGTTTTTATCATATTTATCATTTTTAACACCACAAATTTTATGTGAAATTGTGATTCTAGGGGTCATAATAACTTCATTATACTAAATATTGTACTCATAATTAATACAGGGCAGTCTAGATACACCTTTTGAGCAGACAAGATGACCAAAACACGGGAGGGGAAATAAGGACATAGAATTATTCAAGCATCAGTGACAGAACTGGAACTGCTTAAGGTCATAATAACTCATTGAGTCTAACACTTGTTATTGGAGAATATAGAATTTCTGCTCCATCAGAAATCAAATGGTCTCAATTTGATCATGGTGTCTTAAATGTCAACTCTCACCATTTTCCTTACTCGTGGGATAAAAGCTCTCCTGCCAAAAGGGTTATATGCCTAGCAATGTTCCGTTGTCATGTATTTTGTAGAGAGACAAAAATATTTAGTGTGAAGAGAAAAAAATCTGTTTCTCTGACATCTTACCTATTATCATTTGAAGGAAATATTATTCACCTCCACCATCCTTGCTTTTCAATTTCTCTCTTTGCATAAGTGACAGAAATGCATGTAGGTAGGGATGATTTAAAACCAGACATGTAGATACATATGAAGTACAAAAATATCTCCTGCCCTTCATCATGGATTTTCTTGGGGTCTGGAAGTACATCAGCAAAACTATTACTGACAGATGCACACTGCTAACAAAGGAATACTTTAAGATTACACATAGTTAGGAAAAGTTTTGCTATGAAGCCAAATCTAAATAACTTCTAAGATTCTGCAGGTGAGGATTTTAAATCAAGGCAACACTCAGTATTGTGGCAGTATTCTATTACTTAAACAAAGAGTGAAGGAAGGAGAAAAAAAGTGTTGACTTTGCATTACCAGCTAAACACTCAGCACACATGACTGGGCATGACCTTTCTGTTCAAACACATGCTCTCATCAACCAGGACAATAGAGGATGTCAGGCTCTAATGTTTGATATATATTCCACACGCTTGATGAGCTGGATATGGCCCATTTTACTTTCCAATGAAGTAAGCAGTCCTGAACACACAATCATTCCTGGTAATGGCTTTTTTTTTTTTTTTTTCCTTGTTTTCTCCCTTCTGAATTGCAGTGTTGGATGAAATATTTTGGGGTTATTTTCTTGTTTTTATGCCAAAGTTTGTACAGCTTTCTAACAAAGGCATTTGCTTTTTTGCTTGAGGTTTCAGTGATATTCAGGCTGGGGGTATTATGCAGAGAGAGTGGATTCCTGACCAAATGTCATCAAGCTAACATCCTGGGAAGCTGATGTATTTTTAAGGGAATTTCCAGTTACATAAAAAATTAACATATTTGTTTCTCATAGAGATGAATCAGTAATAGGTTGTACCATACAAAACATTTTTACATTCTAAATAGAAAAAAGAAATAAGAAAGGATAGACCAAAGTGCTTTTCCATAGAGCCAACATCAACAGTGATAAGAAAACTGGGCAAACAAATCTCTGTGCTCTCCCTGAAATCAAAATAACATCTGGTAATTGTAAGGGTTATAAATTACCTATTTTTGGTCTTCCTCCCCATTAAATCCTAAGGCTTTGATGGTGCCTTTGATGTGCCACTGATGGAAAAACTGGAGAGAGATGGAGAAGATAGGAGAAAAAATTCTTGCATTGCACCAAAAGTTGCATCCTGATGCCATTTCTTATATTGCATCCAGACCTCTAGTTACTTCTAGATAGTTAGTGGGTTTTGTTTGTTTGTTTGTTTGTTTGTTTGTTTGTTTGTTTTCCAGGAGGAAAAGACAGACAAGATAGAATCAAATCTGAGCACAACTTACCAAAGATGTTATCAATACCATACTCAACAAATTCAAAGAAAGTCTGTGAAGGAAGGAATAGATCGAAGAAGTTGATTTCTTTGGTACATTACAGGGGTTCTTTTAGTTTTCGAATTCTTAGAAACCTAAATGAGAAAAGCTCTATTTTCCTTCTCTGGTTACTCTCTTTTTCCTTATCTTTATACAAAAAGTTCAATTAAGTTAATTTAATGATCAAAATAATATTTTGTACACATTATAAACTTATAATCCATTTGAGGGTACCAAAATGTAAGAGTCATTTCAGCTGCTTCCACTTAATAACCCTCAGTAATGCTGCATAAACATCCTGTAAGCAATGAAACCTGAGGAATAATTTTCATTGCCACAATGTATTAACAATATACATGGACTGGACTCTGGCCACAATGTTGTAGTCCTGGCTCTATTTTTTGCTGGGAGTGCAAAGTTCTGTAGTGATAACTACAGATGTGAATCTTGGTTTGGCTTTGCATTTCGTGCAAAATATGACATTTCAGCAGATAATGGCTCCAGTCAAACAAAGCAGAATTTCTAGTCAAATTCTGACACTGTGTGATCTGAGAACATTGTGAACTACGTATCTGAAGGCAAATAAATATTCTCATAAATTTATTGACCAAGAAATAGTTCTAAAAAAGTGGTTATCAGACACTCCTTATAGGACTTTTTGATTTTCATCACTTTATGTTTGTTTCATAGTAGGTACTCAAACCAGTGTCTGCAGGCGTCAAAATTGTTTCAGGTACTGCACTGATCTGCAATAGATTGCCATTCCCTTTTACTTTCTAGGTGCATCATTACAGCACAAAGATCAAATCCCAAAAAGTAGTTCAGTGATAAAGAGAATGGCAAGCCTGACCGAAGCAATAGAAAGGCACTTTGGAGTTGTCAAAAGACCTGGAATAGATCCTGATGCCTCGTTCATTGTTACCTCTTTGACTTAATGACTGAGGTCTAATTCTACAGATGCAAGTTGGATTGCTGTGGAAGAAATAGAGTTGAAGTCAACCACAAAGCCAATAAGTTTGGTGCAAAACTGGAGAGGGCATTGTTACACATCAGTCATTGACACAGTGAATGGAGCAGTGAAAATTAAAGCTTCCATAATGAAAGATGGACATAATTGTTGGATATGAAAAGTAGTAAGGCTGACAGACGACAAACTTGTTCTTAGCATGATCAAGTAGAAGTAGACTTGGGTTTTCATGAGGCCTGCATTTCTTCAGAAAATTTGGAGAAAAAAGGTGGAGATCACACAATCTGCCTAAGAAAGGCTGCTAACCCCATTTTACACAGGAAACACAAAGCAGGGGTTTCTGATACCTCAAAGCTTGTCTAAACTGAGACTTCAGGAGAATTTAGATACAGATTCCCATTCTGATTGTATCATTCTGTTTTCCAGGTTTGTCCCCCAATCAGCCTGGTGATGTCTTAGGTGTGTTCTTCAACATACTCCCTGCAGAGATGGTAAAGCAGTTCTTGAAACTCTTCCTGCTTTGGAACTCAGGAACATCCTTGGTTCCAAGTTTCAAAATTAAGTTGAACAGATATTTTCTCTGCTATTTCCTCCAGTCATCTTTTAAGGAGAAACACTTCTATCCATTCTACTGTCTGTTTTCAGGAGATGATGTGTCTGAATCCAAAGCAAGCAGAAGTCCCCATTTGTGCAGACCTAATTTGGATACCTAAGCTCCAAAAAAATAAGTATACTCCTCTCTCTTACCTTTTTTTTTTTTTTTTCCCCCAGCTTTAGATGCATCATGTCTCAAAAATTACATTCTTTCTTTGGTTATTTGGAGAAACTAGTACACCTGAATGCCTCCTTTCGAGTGCTTTATCTGTTTTGGCCAAGTATCTACCTACATTTTCTTCCATGCTGCATAGTAACTAATGCTTATAGTCAGAAAGAAAATCTACAGTGAAGTAAGAAATAGAATCTGTGTATTTAAAACCGCAGTTTATAATTTTAACACCTACAGCATACTTTATCTTTGTGAAAATATACCAAAGAAAATCAAACAATCCAAAAGTGCCTCCCTTTTAGAATCCAGGAGGGATTTATTCTACCATTGAATTCCTGGAATTCATGTCTTCTGAGTGTCACATAAGGCTCTGTCCTACAATATAAACTTCACAGTGATAATAAAGGTACATATTTAAATGTCTGTATGACTGAGGCTTAAGAATTTAGACTGTACTGTTTTCATATTCCTGCCCTTCACTGTCCCAAATCATTCTACTCCATCATCTCTTCCCACTCTTGTGTTCTTAGTTTTCAGGACTGAAAGTTCTTTGGGATACTAGTTTACTTTTCAACTGATTAATTTTTCTATGCAATGATCAGTTAGTAAAATCTTATGCATTAGATCAAAATGGATAAAAATTATAACAAAAACTCTGTAGACCTCTGGAGAGGGAATTGACGGGGACCAAAATAAATCTCTAAAGAGATGAAGGTATTAGTGAATTAAACATTTCCAGGATACTCTGATACTGAAACCATCTGTCACAGAGTAGGATGCATCCACATAATTAAATTCTAAAATTGTACAGATAAATCCAAACGTATTTGGGAATTTTTTCGGATCCAGGAATGCTACTAAACCATGCTCAAAAGTTTATTCAGATAGACCCAGTGTTCCAAAGTTAAAACCATAGCAAGGACCATTCTAACAGTTGAGTGCCTGAACAGAAACATTTCCTGATACTGTTCAACTTACTCTTCACATAACTTAAAGAAGCAATTATAACCAAAAAGCAGTGATCAGAAGATACTTAAATGCAAGAAGCAACAGCCAGTCTCTGAGACATGGGAAATACAAGCTGAGGTCTTCAAACCCTCCTCTTTACAACTCAAATTGGTAGAACAGTACAATATTTCTTTGCTCAGGACAGCATTAAACTGAATACTTCCCTGTTTTTCTCTTGTTGTTGTTGTTTTTCCTTTTCTTGAGAATGGCACTTAACACTACCTGGTACAAATTACAAAAATAAAATTGTTCCTAAGCCATCACAGGAAAAAATTCAGCTCTTGAATAAAAGACTTTCTGAAGGACCAGACTTTTGTGAAGAGAGTCATGTTCTGAAAGAAACAGCAGCGAAACTACAAGAAAATACACATTTTTGAAAAAAAAAAATGAAATTATAAGCACTATGTCTCTCAGAAGAATGATGCAGTGATATTCTGTTTCAAAAGACGAGCTGAGATCATAAGAATTTGTGCATAGTTGCTAATAAGACTGAGATTTTAATTGAAGTTTAATGACATGGAACTTGCACTGATGCTCTTACAAAAAGAGTGAACTTTCACTTCTCAGTCCTATTTTCAGCTGTTGGCACTCGAGAGTGACCAGCCCAAACCATGTGTCTGGGCTATACTTGGAAGCTCTGAGAGCACTCTGAGACAAGAAACTCATGTTATTAATTTAGCCTCACTAATTAAAATGCTAATGAAACTTCAGCCACAGTGCAGAGCCAGGACAAAAGGAGAAGGAATGAGAAAATAAACCCACTGAGTGAGAAAAACTGTTGGTAGGTTCAAATGAGGCTCTACTATGCAGATACCAGGGGGTGTCTTGTTTTAGAGGTGACAACATATACATGTATGGGATAGACTGAAGAGAGTTGATGGCTGAGCTATCAAATTTTTCCTATTCCGTGTTCTCCTGTGACTTAAGGCTCCCATAATGTTTCTCATAAGTGTTCATCATTTTAGATTCCTACCTGAAAAATCAGGAGGGTAATGTTTATATGCCTTAAAAAAAATTGGAAGATTGGCTGGAAGATTTTTTACCTTAGAAATGTGACTGTTTTCACCTTTATTTTCCAAGAAGCATTATCTTAGTGCTTGAGGACTTTATCCTACTTATATGCAGGATTGTAGTTTTCTGCCACGTTGCGTTCATATCAGCATATTTTGCATTCAAATACGATTTGGAAAGCCTTGTATAGAAAGAAAGACATGGTTACTTTGAACTTGTTGGAAACAGGTGTTAGACAAGATGAGCTCCAGTGGTCCTTTCCAAGCTCCATTATTCTGTTATTTTGCTCCAAACTCACAAACACATCTGTGCTGAAGAGCATGCATCTCTAAGTCTTGGTTTTCAGGCATCACTCTCACTTCAGTCTCCTTGTCCTGGGAGAGGTGTTCTGTGGAGTGATTTGTAAGCACAGCAGATTCACAGCCTCACAGAGGAAGAGTGAGGGAGGACAGACAAATAAAGGCTTTGACAGCAGGACAAAATGAAGGAGATTAGGTAGGAACAAATCAAGCTTCACCTTAATTCAGTTTATTCCATCATCAGAACAAATCCCTGACCAACATGGGACAAAATTTCTGAACACAGAAGGAGATTTTGGTGGCACAGGACTGTAATGAAGCCTCTGCTGTGTTGAATGCACACAGAAAGAGCAGGAGCTGAGGAAGAGGTGTTTAAGGAGACAAAAGAACTAGCCAGCAACCAGCACACTGCTGAAAATTAACTGCTGCCTCACAGACTACAACAGGAACACCCCAGCTTTCCAGAGCCACTGAATAAGACTCCTGAGATTATTGACTTTCTTCTATTTGGCAGTGATGTTTTGGAATATATTACAGATGTTATTTGCTTTATCAGAACATGTGCCAATTGACAAATTTCTTAATATGCTACAGAACCATGTAATGTCTTTACTAAGCCCCCCAGGGGCCCATGACACTAATACTAAAGACATCAGTGATGTCTACAGTGGTATAAAGCTAGTACAGTACCTGCAGAAGACATTAAAGTGTCATATGGAAATCCCTCAGCTATTCCTGGGTAGATTGGTGTGTCTCTAAAGCTGTATCACCCACTGATTGTAATGAGGATCTCAAGGTCAAGAGATAAAAATTGGAGCATAAAGACATATCACGTGGCTTCTGTCTCCACCAATTCAGCAAAATGAATTATCTGTTCCTAATTTGACTTGCCTCCTTTGTATTGACAAAGCCTCATGCCTCATGTTAGCCTTCTCTTTGCACAGATGAAAAATAAGATGAATACATTTGTAAGAACTGGAAACCTCAAAAATAGAGGCCAGTGATTAAGCCTGTGTTTGTACAGCACCAAACATAATGAACAATGGATGTATGCCCAGAAATCCTACATTTTGTCACATGAGAAAGAATAACTTTTAATACAGTTAATTTGTGCTTTTTTTACAATCATTATCTACTTGGCTCATAGCATCATTCAAGTAGCCTTTTCCACAGTAGAGAAGCACCAACAAAGAGCAATTTAAGATTATTTCCACCCATGAACTTCTGCTCACAATGCATTTTTCACACGTTGTTTTTCTAGGGTGGAAAGCAAAAAGTAAAATTAATTATACCTCTTGTTTCCATACGTTGAGATATGTATTTGTCAGCACTAAGATAGTGATTTAGTCAGCCCAGAGGGGTTCCAAGAAGCTTGGGTAGCAAGAAAGGACAGGAGCCCAGAACAAGTGAAATAACGGCTACCAAATGGACACCTCTTAATGGGAGCTGGAAAAAAGGTCTCAGACTTTTGGAATTACACGCATACTGGTGGAAGATTGTCAGAGAAAACAGATACTTACTGTTCTTGACCAATATTCACTGTTTGATATATGTTGGTCGCGTGGTTTGGGACAAATTTGGAAAGGAATTTCCAAAGGGATGTTTTCCTGAGGGACAAAATTCAGTAGCCTTTCCCCCAACCTGGTCAGGAGATAAACCTCCTTCAAGAAAAGCAGAAAAAACTGTCTTTTAACAAGCAGAGTACTCGCAAACGTGAAAAAAAATGAACATTATTAAACAATAAAACCTCTTGCTGTTCTGAAGAGATGGCAAATTCAGAGAGAGAGTCCTTCTCATGGGGTGTAGCTCAGCTTGCCCAGTCTCTTATCAGTCCCTCCTGCGCTGGAAAATGCCGTGTCCCAGGACCTGGTGGGTCACAGGTGTGAGCTCCCAGTGTTTTTCTGGGTTTTCAGTCCAGAGCAGGGCTGAACAGTTCCAAGAAAGAGAAGGAACTTCTCTGCCTCGGCTAGCTAAAAGAACACTAACAAGCAAAGGAGAGCTCTCTCCCGCTGTATGTGCTGCACACAACGCAGTCGGTGTGAAGGATGCAGGGCAGCAAGTGCAGTTTCTGAAAACAAACTGTGCCCTTCTGTTTTCCCTCCTTCACTCTCAGAACCAGTCTTAAAGGTGCAGAATTTATTTCTGGGCTAAACAGACGAATGGGGATACAATTCAGCATCATAAAGGTAACACTGCAGAGAAAACTTGCAAATCTGGAAATCCCTTTGCATACAGTAATTTCCATAATCCAAAAGTATATTTCATACTTCTGGGACTCTGTATTGTGGTAGATCATATAAAAGTAGCCTTTCGTCCACCACAACACAGAAAAGATCTCCTTACCTCATGTACTCAAAGGATTAGAGTAAAAAAATCCTGAAAAAGTTTAAGTAACACAGGAGAATTATCTCATTTCTCAAAGACAGTCACTAGCTCCCTGCTTTTCCCAGTTTACCAAAGACTACAACTTGTTCCAAACTTCACAGTGTTTGGAAGCATAATAATTCCCTAATATCCACCTTAATCACAAGTCTGCAAGATGCAAAAATGTATTTTTTTTAAATGTAATTTGTTTTAATATTCAAAATGGGTCTAGTTAAATGATTCTACCATTGTTGAAGAACATTTAATATTCACAGAAGTGACCATTCTTTTTTTTTTTTTTTTAATTATTTAATTAGTTATTGCTGTATTCCACTGAAACACATATATTTCATTAAAATTATTGGTGGGAAGGTATCTGCAATCCAGGGAGAAATCTCTGCTTGCTGTAGCTACATCTACATCAATAACCTGTGTGTACCCTGAAGCATTCCCAGACACTGAGGTAAGCTGGCAGGCATTCCTGCATCCACGTTAATGACCTGTCAGTCACCCAAAGAGCTCAACACTTGAAACCTGCCTGCTGGGCTCCCTGGAGTGGTCTATTTGCTAAATCTCATCCAGGAACCCTTTGGGAAGGTGCCACTGCACCGGGCCAAAATCACAGCATAAAACACTTCTGAAATATTACTGATAGAGGTATGTGACTCCAAGTGGCCTATGAGAAACCAGAATTAAAACACCTGACATTCTGGGAGTAATCCAATTTCACTTTCTCTCTCTCCACCACACACACACAGGGAAAGGTCTGAAGGATTTCTCATGCTTCCCAACTAGAAGAGGAAAAAGGACCAAGAAAGAAAGGACAGAGTTGCCTTCAGTAATAGATACCAACTTGTTACATCTATAAGAGCAGAGCAGATCTCAGTGCAGTGTGTAAGAACCAGCTTGCATGCAGACCCTCCTGCTATGGCAGCAGTGTGACCATAACCCCACACCATCATGGTAATAATTCTTCTGGATTTGAACTTGTTGACATAAAATCACCTTCAGTTTCCCCCATAATTTTGCTGTTTGATGAATGTGTGTAATTATAGGCCACAAAATTGTTTGCAATAATATCAAATGATCAACAGGATTCACATCAAAATCCATGGATTTATCTTCTTATTTCCAGGTGCTAACCTGTCTGGAAGAAACAAGCTACTCCCAGCATGGTTTGTGTTATGAACTGACTGAAACCCTCATTGCCAAAAGTTTCAGACTTGGAAGCCTAAACCTTAAGTTCCAAAACATTAATTTAAACACCTAAATTTAGAAATGTAAGAACTTAAACATTCATAAAATACTTCTACAGGCAACTAGATCTTTCTCTTTGTTAAAGATGGACAGAAATTAAAAATAAATTCTGGCTTAAAACCCAGATATATTGAGTAACAATTCCAAGGCTGTCCTCTAGGAAGACAGATATGTTCTCAACAGAAATAGATACCAACAATGTATTGAAAATGGAATTTAATTAGACAATTACTCTAGCTTATTTATCATAATATCCAGCACTAAAAAAAGGTAAAAAAGTCTATAACAATCACCTCATAGAAATAGAAATTACTCTCCTTTTTTCTCCTAAAGTCTTCTAGATCATTATGAGACCAACCAAAAGTCATTCAGAATTAGTGCAAAAAATCTTGTGTGTTGTTCTTTTTCTTTGTTCATTTGTGTGTTTGACAAGTTCTAGTATATGATGCAAAAGGGTTTTTTTAATACTTGTAATTGGCAATAATTTTTATCAGACATAACTTGAAACCTTTTAAAAATTATTATATATTTAAAAGGTAATTAAAGGTACAGCATGTTTACTGTAGTATGTGCCTTATACTAATTTTTTGTTGTTTTTTCAATGTAAGTTTGACTCATAATGTCAATGTCTGAGCTATGTGAAGGGAGATGTTGCATTTTGTGTGTTTCACTCTCTGAGAGCCTCCTAGGAAAGGTGTTTTTGTGCCTCTGCAGGGAGTCATACTAGTGTAAGTATGAGAGAACAGAAGTAAAGCGGCTGCAAGATTCTGGCACCAGCTTCTATGTGTGGGATTTGTCCCAGAAAATTAAAATGTTCTGTACAAGACAATTTTCATTAAAGGTCTGTTTAAAACTCTGTCAAAAAAGATTTGTTGCTTTAACTGAAGGATTCCTATTATTGGAATATCAGATTTGACACTTCACATGATAATCCCCCAGACTGACTTCTCATTATTTTGCTTGATCTGATATTGGAGTTTATTTATTTTTTTGCTAACAATCCTATAATTATTTTTCCTTTTAATATCTATTTCTCTATTGCTGTCTTTCACTATACACCACACAAATCTACAGATCAAAGTAAAACAATGGTTATATGCAGTGCAACTCCTACCTTCCTTTATTGTTGCTGCTGTCAACAATAGGATTTTTCTTCAGAAATTATGAGAGAACATAAAATATATACAAAGTGGCCTAATCTACTGTTGTTTACCATAACATTTAACTGAGAAGCTAGTATTAATTATGAAAAGAATCATTATAGCTCTACTACATTAGTCCAAATGAAATAAATAAGCTGTATTATTTCTACTGATTGAGATTATATTAGTGTGGGATGTTTAAAAAATGATGGAAAGCCATAATAATGATGCAAAAAGGTTATTTTTTTTTAATCGTGAACCCGTCCTAAAAGCTGTGTGCTGCCTTCTGAAGAAAGCCCACAGATTTTCTTTCTAGATTCTGCTTGGCTGCATTAGATTCTCTAAAGAATAAAGAACAGTTCATCCCTGGAGGAAGGAAGCTGAAACAGAACAGTTGAGAAGTGTCCAAGAGAACTCCAAGATGATTTCAGATGCCCAATAATTAATTGTTTTATGGAGACTCAGATTTCACATAGAAGCTACAGTCCTTCCTGGACTGTTCTTTAGTTTCCATAACCTGAAATTAGACAATACCATAGATAAAAATCTTTACAAATGTACATTTTTAGAATCCTTTAAAAGCACAGTCAGGGATGAAGTGAGAACTTAGAGTGATGTAATTTACAGTGCATGTGATGGAAGAAGTGCAGAAGAACTGGCCAGCATTTTTTTGACTGTACAGAAATACAAAGGAAGTTAGGAAAAAAAAATCAAAAGTCACAACATACTAATTTTTGGAGCACAGAAAACTGGGAGCTATGATTGGTTTGATCATTGCTGCAAACACTCAGTTGAAAGGGAGGAAGTTTTTAGTGAATTTAAGCCCTGAAGGCATGAAGAGAGAAGGTTGAGATAATTGTCTGCAGAAGAGATAATCAATGAAGGAAGAAAAAAGAGTATGAGATTCACAGAGCTGAGGAAAGCTCATGGTCAGTGAGGAAGAGGAAACAAGGATAAAGAAAGTGATTTTGGGGAACAAGTCAATGTTTTTGTGGTGGGACGAAAATAATTAAATGAAAGCCATATGTGGAGGATAGCAGATTCTTCTCAAGAGATGATTCAATGTTGCAGGATAGATAAAACAATACAGAAACGGGCCAGTATAGCTGCAGCTTCTAAGTACTGTTATCTGACTGGAAACATGAAGAAAAGGAATCTCAACACAGATTTTTTTTCTCTGCACCAAGAATTCCTGTGTACTAGACCCAGGGATCATTCAGCCAGACCTTCCACATCACCAACAATCCTTAATAGGCACTTGGCTGACAAAAATCCATTTCTTTGATGCATTTGTGTGTCATCATTTAATACAATAGATCAAAGTTCATGTTTACTGTAAATAAATGTATAATGCTGAAATGGAACATAAGCATCTATTACTCACATACCATTTTAAAAAGAACATCAGGTTTTTCCTGCAAAGACAGACAAAACACATTTTTTCACTGTGGACTGTAAGTTCTGGTTACACACACTACAGTAAAACCTTCATGTTTTCAAAAAAATCTTTTTAATTAATACCAGAGCAAAGCCTGAAGGTCACATATACTCTTACAAGTACTTAAATACCAACAAAGGATGCAGGATTTCCCCAGAAATACTGATAATTCTTGTGATGTTTCAAGAGTTATAAGGAAACTCTTGCTTGGTAGAGGAACAAATGAGATATCTTTGAATGTTGTTTACTATGGGGTAGAATGGGGCAGTAGCAGTGATTTTCCATTTCACTTCTAATATATAAACTACTACAGAGAATTAATTTGTATAACTTGGTTCAGAATTATTAAACTTAATTTATACCCAAAACTTAACTGTTTTCTTTTTTTGCTGCTTTTTATAGCAAGAAAGGAATTGCGTTTTTCCTATGAAATGAAAAATGTAGTCCTTGCCCTCCTCTATTTCTAACACCATTTCTTTGAAGAGCAGGGAAATCTGTTAATTGAAAATACTGACAGGATCCCCAGAAGGCAAAAAAATCCAACTGAAAATTAGTCCAAAGTTTTACTGAAATATCAGAAGTTCTCAAAACTAATTAACTTCTCTTTGTTGAATGCATACTAATGGAATAAAACTGTTCCATTCACCACATCAACATAGCTGAATAGTTTTCTAATAGATTTTTTCCTCAGTAAGTGTTATCTTATTAATATCTTGCCAGCCTCACTCTGCCTGAATAGAGGTTCAGACCTGTCATAGTAGTTAGAAATTTATTAATTGAAAAATATAAATAAAGATTCCCATCAAGATGTGCATGGTCTTCTGTCTACCTTTTCTCTTGGTTTCCTTTTTTCTCCTTTTTTTTTTTTTTTTTTTTTTTTTTTTTTTCTTTTTGGGGGGGGGGTTTTTTTTTTTTTTTCACTCTGAGCAGGGGGCAGTTGTTTGTGTTTTTGAAGGACTGAAGGTCGTTCCTAGCAAACAGCTCAGTTTGAAAAGCAGCTGCTCAGGAGGTGCTGACAGCACGACTCCTCTTGTACTCAGGCAGTGAGGAGCTTACGGCTGCACAAAATGTGAGCTGCAGGGCTCTCGCTGGGCACAGTGCTGAGCTCAGGCCCAGAGCATAAATTAGCATCTGTAATATACTCAAGTCACCCCAAATTAAACCAATTGTCAGATCAATTGGTAATTTTGAAGCCAACATAGGGAATTTTTTGCATTTATTCTTTTATGTCAGCAGTTTTGGTATCATTTCAGGGTTTTGGGTTTTTTTTTTTTAGGTTTTCTAGGGGTTTTTTGTTGTTTTGTTTTTGTTGTTTTTTAATCTTATGCCTCAATGTTGGAACCCCGGAGGCTGAAAATTTTAGGTTTTCTGAGCTGGGAGGTGCTGGCCCTCAGGCAGGCACTGCGTTTGTCTTGGGGCCTCGGAGGGGGCTCCCGAGATTGGGGGATAGCACAGAGGTTGTGGGTGTGTAGTTTGAGTGGTGTTGTGTGATCTCACAGGGTGAAAAACTTCTATTTAAGATTTTAGTATACAGTACTATATGGGAGCCAAGATGGAGAACTTTAGGCGTGGGTCAGTTGTCTTTTTGAACCTTCTTCTTCCTTCTTCTTCAGGGAGTTGGGTGGTTTTCTGTGGTTGAGTGGAAAAGGTCCTCAGTGCAGACCAAGGGTGATGGGTCATTGGGTTAAAAGTATAAATAATATAGGTGTCATCTTGTTATTGGATAAGTAGTTCTTAAAAGACCTTTGTAAGAGTTAGAGAGGAGATACTTTCCTAGCTTGCTAGTTGGGGCTTATGCCTTGTGAATCTGGAAATAGATAGGAGACAATAAACAACCAATTAAGAACTCAAAGTCTACGTTTCTTGTGTGTTATTCATCCTGACCTTGGAAAAGAACTGAGAAACCAGAACTCCCACACCTCAAGAGACATTTCTTGCTGTCCGTACTGCTGAGTAGCACAAGCACAGCTCTGAGATGATCCCAAACACCTGCAGACCTGCTGCAGATGGTCCCAAATTCCCCAAACTCAGGTCAGACTCAGCCAAACCCCTACAAAAAGCCTGGGCTGTGTGCAGGCATACCATTACCTGGATTGACCCTCTCCAGAAAGCTCTCAAATGTAGCCTATGGGAGTGATTTTTGGCACAAGTTTCAGCATTCCTGATGCATCCAAAGCATCAGGCTCAGTTTGGGGAGCACAATGACCCATTTTATACCTGACAGAGCAGTGCTGAGTTACAGTCAGTGCCCACATCAAATATTCTGAGCCACACTGCTTCATCCCCTAAAGAGAATTTGGAGGAATATTTTGTGTCTGGTTCCAATAGAGCCCTAGGCCATTTAATCATATCCATCATTGTCTGGAAAAGATTGTGTTACTGATACACAAAGTAAACATCCATCAGTTTAACCCAGAGATCCACTGAATTCAAACCATTTATGAAAGGTGTTGTATTTGCAGCTGAAATCAAATAATTGATCTCTGTGTAGGTTTACATCTGCTTCACCTTTCATGAAGTTCATCCCAAAATAAAACCAATTCATTTACCAGGTGAGGATTATTGAAATATTACTTTGAGTAATACAGAAATCATTTGCATTTCACAAGTACAGTGTTTTTGTCCTTCCAGTGCAATTTTCCCTTTTATATGTTTATCATGCTGCAGAACAGTCCAGGGCAAAAGTACTTCATTAGCCAGACCTCACTGAACTTCAACCCTTCTTCCCATCAAATATAAGCTCACATTGTGACCATTTTCAGGTGGGGGTGAGGGGGAAAGGAACCCAAACTACAAAAAAAAAAAAAAAAAAAAAAAAAAAAAAAAGAAAACCACCCCAAAAAACCCACTAAAAAACCCAACCAAACAAAAACACTCCACACCACCAAAACACCTAACAGTAAAAAAATACAGCCCAAATTACCCAAACTAAAATTCCTTAAACCTGTGAGCAACGTTTTGGTTTTTTTTGTTTTTTTTTTTTGCAATCCTCCCACTGAAAATCATTTAGGATTAGTTGTTGACTAACAATTCTTAAAATCCACTGAGATGACCTGGATGTTGTTTAGGTCTGTAGTGTAATTGGAGTGTCTGCCTGTCTGCAGAACAGCAGGTGCCTTCTGATGATAACTTGGATCTGGAATGGACCCAGCCTGGGCGAGCTCCTGGTTTTAGCAGTAGGAAGTCCAGGAGCAGCCACAGCCTGTGTGCCAAGCAGCATGCAGAGCAGCTCAGACAATTCTCCATCAGACAAAAGACAGAACAATCCAAAGATGGGAGTGACTCATCTGAGGTTATATGGCAAAGATAAAAAGTAAAGGTCTTTTTAATCTCCGTTCTCAGGTCACCAAGCCCCACTGCCCTTCTCATTGGAGATGTATTCTGGTCTTTGGATTTGATAATGTCCTTTCAGAACACAGGATGATGTCAGCTGATTAATGTTGCAGACAGGAGATTGCAAGATCACCCAAGGTTAATATGATAAACAATTAGAGAACTTAGGATGCAGCAGAAATCACATTGTCTGACAACTCTTTCATCGTTACAGTGTGAAACCCTGAAACAAGCTCCCCAGAAACGCACGGTCTGCCTCAGCATCAATAATAATTCACATCTCAGTGCTGTCAGAGATAAATTTTGCTGATCTCAAGGCCACTGAAATCATCTGAGCCAATAGTTACAGCCATCAGCAAGAGAGACAGAGTGATAGAGGAGGAAACACCCAGAGAGAAGCTCTTAGCTTGTGTTTGCCACCAAAGCCCTCCGTAACTTTTAGTTGAGTCAGTCATGAAAGAAAATTCTGACCACAATGCCCACAAAAGAGTTCCAATCACCGCATATTGGGCACCCTAAATGACTTTTGTGTGTTAGAGGCATTGGGAGTCCACAGATGTCAATTAATTTGACTGAAAGTCAACCCAGCCAAAAAAAAGGGATGTGAGCACTTCATCAATTCAAGCTGTTCCTTCCTCTCAAGCCAGATTTTGAAGGAGGCAAGAACAGCCCAAAGGACTGTCAATATACATATGAAAGGAAGACTGGAGAATGGGGACAGTCAGAAAAAGGCTTTAGGGGTGCAACATGGAGTAAATTGTCAAAGAGAAAAAGGAACTGAATGGACTTTACAGAAATGGGTGCAAAGATGTTCACCGAAAACAGCTGTAGCTTGGGGCAGTGGCACAGGAATGCACAGCACCAGCATCTCTGTTCTCCATCCTCTTCAAATCTAGAAAGTCAGTGTCATTAACTGCCCACTTTTAGTGGGGTGTTGTCTTAAAGAATGTCCAGTGACCTCTGAATTTAGGTTAACGTTTGGCAAATCTGCGTTAAAAATAAGATGATATGAGTAAAAGAGAATGAGAAACAGCATTCTCAGGAAACTGAAAGAACTAAATGCTGACCATATTTAGTTAGTTTAACTACAATGTTTTCTTTTAGGTATTTAATATTAAACAATTTGTTGAGTTCAAGATTCAAAAAAAACCAGTGTCTTCAAATGATGAAGTTAAAAAATGTATTTGGTATTTATGGAAATTGTTCCTTTTTTTAGCTGGATAAAGGTTTTTTTCAGGAGTGGTTTGATGGGCCCAGACTCATTCATTAACAAATTATTCAATTATTCAAAAGATTCGCCATGTCAAAATCCATAGAAGACAACGTCCAGGCAAAAGGAGGCTGCAGTATCATGGCAAACCTACAAAGAACAGAATAAATTCAGAAAAAGCCCACATTTTAAAAGCCTGAGTTTCTGTGAAGTTCCTGAAAGGAATCTGAAGTAAATATGAACTACAAACCTGCTAATTTCAGAATATATTATTTAAATAGCCTTATTGGAAAAAAAAACCCTACTAAAATAAAGCTCAACCCTATGTATCTTAATAAATGAAAATAGATTTTGTATCTATTTATTTCTATCAGTTCCCTTTAAGATCCAAACATATGATCAGCCAGCTGACAGGGCCTCAAAGTGTCATTCTCATTTCTAGAATAGTGAAGGTTGTAAATGGCTGACAATAGCTCTAGATTTATTAATTATTATTATTATTGATATTTAACCAGTGAGTGATGGGAAAAGTTTTTAGCAAGAAAGCACAATTTCATTCTAGAAAATTATTCTGTAGATTATCTGCTAAATTTGGAATAAATATGTGCACATTGATTGCATACATATAAAGTGTCAGCAGGATTTTTTTAAACAGGAAAATATTAAAGTGTAGAAAAATAATTTTTAAACATATTACTACTAAAAGAAAGTATAAATCTGGCAGAAGTTAGTCAAAATTTAGGTGCCTGTTTCTTAAGAGTGAATAATATAATTGCAATCATCATCATCATCATCATGTCATTTACTTTAAAGAAAATGGATGGGTTGCTGTCAGGCTGTACTCAAACACTTCTATGATAACGGTAAAAAGTTATGACAGGAGAGATCCTTTGGTTTAAAAAATTAATTGTTTCAGACAAGCTGTCAAGTTGTTAAGACTAACATGCCTTAAACTTAAAATTTTATATACCCAGAGACCAAGATTCACACTTGATTGTACCTGACTAAGAGGTTTTCAATTTTGTAATGATTTTTGGCACTAGAAATATGCCTGCAAGGTTCAAACACTTTACAGAAAAATTGCCTGGCAGATTCTCTGCAGCCTTGTTTGATTACAAGATCAGAGTGAATTGACTGGAGGTGTTAGCAGCAGTTTTAGGTCCTTGTTTTAGAAACTTCAAGAAAATACTGTGAAAAGACCATGAAAACTTAAGAGCAAATGGTAAAATGTCACTGACATCTTTCTTTATCCTAGATGTTGTCTGGGTCCTAAAGGCCACTCTGTTTGAGACCTCATTGAGCTTTGGGAGTTGGATAGTTTCACCAAAAACAAAACAAAACAAAACAACAACATCAACAACAAACCCAACAAAATCCTTCACCCAAAAAACTGAAGTAGCTTTTTCTCAAATTTAAAAAGCCGAAAGAGTTTATCAAGAGACAGTCTGATATTTAAAGCTGAAGATAAAAACAGATTATGATCTGTTCCAGGCTTCACTTCATCTATTCTAGAACTGGAACAAAAGGATTTTAGGTACAGAAGTTTTGCTTTTGAAATTTGTCCTCCTTTCTCTGCTTTTTCTGATGCCAGCTGAGATTTGAAGAAGTAGCTCCAAATTACTGTGGGAAACGCTGGTGTTGAAGCACACTGAGGCTACACAGAAATAATGGAAAGGAATCCTGATAATCTGTCTTGCTACACCCTTCTCTCAGGGAGCTGTAGATAGTGGTAAGTTTTCCACCGAGCCTCTCCCTTTCTCCAGGCTGAGCCCACTCAGCTCTCTCAGCAGCTCCTCATCAGACTTGTGCTCCAGACCCTTCCCCAGCTCTGTTCCCTTCCCTGGACACACTCCAGGCCCTCAATGTCTTCCTTGTAGTGAGGGAGCAGGGGCAGTGTAGGGATGGAAAGAATGAACACTTGCTCAGGGTAGGAATTCTCTCCTCTGCCTTGCAGCCAGTGGTCCACCCACCTACCCAGGTGTGCTGGAGAAAGAGACAAACAACAGCCCAAATCAACACTGTACAACTTGCTACCAAGGCTGAAGATAACCCTTTAAATTCAATGTTTCTCTCTTTAGACCAATAAAATAGATTTCACCAAAAGACTTGGTTTCATATATCAAAGATCATTTTCATATAACTTAAGTCTTAAAAACAAGGCCTATTTTTTTTAATATGAGGCTTAAAGAAAAGGTTTATATGAAGGCTATTAACAATAAAATAAGATAAAAATAAAAAAATAAAAATATAAAAATAAAAAAAAAATAAAAAATAAATAAAACCAACTTCCCAGGAAGACTCCTGCAAACTTTAGTACCATATGCAATTTCTAATCCCCTTTATTTTACATTTTTGCTGAGCACAAATTTTAACAAAGCACTATTACTTTTGCAGCAGAGTAAAGATGAATATTGTTAGAAGTATTTAAGTAAAACTGCAAAGAAATATCCTGACTTTTCATATAATGCAAGCTTCCAGTTCTGCATCAGGGCTTAACAAGAGTACATCATAATTCATATGGTGTAGACTAGGACCATGATCCACTGGAGAAAAGGAGCATGCAGAAGAGAAACAAGTATTCACCTAAAGCTCTGCATCAGTACAAACACAGGGAATTGGTACCAAACCAAAACAAAGCATCTAGTAAAAATTCTGCAGCTGGGAGCTTTCAGTAGCATCCATCTTATAACAATTTCAGATAGAAGTAGATAGAAAAATGTTGGGATCTGACTTGTAAGGAAACAGGAACATGTTAGATGTGCTCTGCTTTGAACAAACCCCAGGCTACCTGGACAGAATCTGTCCCTGAGCCTGTGGAGGTCACAGACAAAGTGGCACAGGAGCTGGGAAAGGCCCTGGCTGTGAATATAAAATTACAGCTTTTCCTTTCTTCTCCTGCATGAGAATTCCCCATGACCACAAGGAATTTAATTGATAAGGATAAAAGATTGCTGTCACCTCAGCAGTGCCTGCCATGCCAAGGTCAGGTCCCAGGCCATTTTCCCCGTGGAGCAGCCTGATCCCAGACAGGGAGGCACAGCTCAACTCTGGGTTAGGGGGAGGTTGAGCTACATTTAATGCATCACATGAAGGTATTTAGGGGCTCTGGAGAGCTGCACCACTTCAGCAGTGCTGCTTCAATGTGCCATTTGTTGGCAAATCAACAAGGGGAAATTGAAAGGCTTGGCAACCCAGACATGGATTTTCCCCAGGGAAGAGGGAGCATTTTCAAATACAAGGGTGAACATTGTAGCAGATGACACAGAAATAAAATAAAATAAAACAAAATAAAAAGTTGTGTCATTGAGGAACGTGAAGCTGAAAATACTGTTAACTACAAACATGGTGATCCAGAGATCTGACCTATGAATTGGTAGATTTCATTAAGCAGATAGAAAAACTTCTCCAAAATGTTTAGAAGTGGTTTTTTTGGTTGGTTGGGCTGGTTTGGTTTTTGTTGGTGTTTTGGTTTTTCGTTTGTTTGTTTTAGTGGGGGTTTTTTGTGTTTTTGTTTGTTTGTTTGTTTTTTGTTGTTATTGTTTGGGTTTTTAAAATTTTTATTTTATTTTATTTTAACACGTGAGAAGGACTAACAGGAAGTGAAAAAATATATGCATGTTAAAAGAAAACTGTTAAGGCATCGGAGCAACTTTGCCTTAAAAGTCTGCTCTTCTTTTATTTAGTATATGACAAGATGATAACATGAAGAATGGGGTTTTTTGTTGTTGTTTCTTTTTTTTTAATAACTGGAAAGCTCTAAAACAAAGAGGAAGCAATGTGAGATTGATGGAATCATGCCACAGAAGCCAGAGGGGAAAGCAGACAGCTGGGATTAAAATTTGGGAGAGGAAGTGCTTGGAACTGCCAATGCATACTGGAGAAAAGAGAAGAAGGAAAGGGGAAAAAAAAAAACTAATAAAAATCTAGGAATAACCTCAATTTCCATTATTTCTGTAGTGGAACTCTTCCCCCTGTGGGCTAATTATTTTCCAGCTCTGTAAGGATGTACAAACTCCTCATGACCATAAGAAAGCCTTTAAAGGAGCCATGAAAAGCTCATGTGAAAAAAATCCACAATTTCTCTGTTGATTATATAAACTAAATAGGAGGTTGAACTTGTCTGGAAAATCAAAGAATATAGAAAATGACTGCTCCAGTTATCTTCAACTGTGTCTTAGCATTCTTACTAACCACCCTAAGAACCCAAATACTAATCTAATCCATTTAGGTAATTTTTATGCATCTCTTCAGCTTTGAATGGTGTAAAGCACAAGCAGCTAGAGGAAAACCTTCCCCTGTGTCACAATCAAGAGCCATCCCAACCATTAAACCACCTGTTCTTGGCACCATTTCACTCTGTCCTCCTATTTTCTCCCCAGCTTCCTCCCCGCAGAAGTAAGAACAGAGGGAGAAGGTTTGCCCTTTTGCCAACGTCCATGCAAATCACAATTATTAGAACAAAAGGACAATAAAAAAGGCAGGTAATGATCTTTTGTTTCCATATATGCAGATCAAAAATTAATCTCAAGGCATTAAATGAAAGGCATAAATATGAATTATAATCTGATTTCAAAGTAAATTTAACAGATATAATAAGGGAACAACAGTGGTGCTGCCAGTCCTTCCTTTTTCTACTAAATAACTGTCACTTAGAGAGAAGAAATTGTTCTTGTCCTCTTTACTTTGGTGATTCTGTAAAAAAGAAGTCCTATGTTTGTCTCTGCAATTAGTGCTCTGCAAACCCAATGCATTGCTCCAGTAAAATAAAATAAAAAATCCATTAATGAAACCAAAAAGCAATCTGCCTATTCCAAGAAAATATGTTTATTGAATTATATTTCTAGTCAGGCTCAATTTTTGCTGCCATTACTGAGAGGGACATTGAAGAGTAAGAAAAATGCATTAATAATCCAGGCAGTACTAGGAAACAGTGTTCAAATGTTTTGTGATCATTCAATTTTCAAGCCATAACAAGTGAATATATGCCCTTTTCTTTAATAAAAGGTGCACAGTTTTCTGATTATCATGTCTTCTTTTTATTGCAGTTTTTCTATTTAAATACATTTGAATTTCAAGGAGTATATAAGGAAAGTAAAGGTGGAATTGCTTGTAGTCACAATACCAGATACCATTTCACCTTTTTTCACATTTTTGCCCTAAGTTGAAATAACTGTGTTTATCAGTCAAAAACCAAATTATTAAAAACAACTAAATGAATAAATAAATAAAAAATAATCCTTGCCTCTAGCTTCACAGGAATACAGAGCTGAAAAAAGAGCCCTCACCTTTTCAAAGAAATTATGGACATAATTTTTTTCCAGACTATCAATTGGCATAACTGCTCATGCAAATTTTTTGTGTTTTTAAGCACGCCTTAGAAAGGTGGAATGGAGAATATTGGAGTGATTTGAATCAGCTCATCACAGTGCAAAATTCTAATGGTGTTCATATAGCAGGACCTTAACCTGGGACCTTCAAGACACTTAATTCAGGAAGGAAGATATAAGTAGTCCTGCTTGACTGCACGGAAATGGAAATGTGAAAAATGAAATAATTTCCTGATAGAAGAGGGTACTGTAATCAAGGATTTTAGTCATAGCTTTGAAAGTGAGGTTTTAGGAGTATAATTTCAATTCTGGCTCACAGGAATGCAAGGAAGAAATTACTTCCTAAGCTTCTTTTTGCCCTAACATGAATCTGTTTCCTTAGTTGGATCTATTCTCCTTTTCTTCCTATTATAAAATAAATAAATAATTTATCATATTGTGAGAAGGAGGCAAAGATTAGAGGAAAATGTTGTTTAAATAATCTCTTGAAAGAAGACAGGTTTGTTATCTGCATAAATGTACAAATTAAGGTTGTGTCGTGCAATTTTTTTGTTTTGTTTTATATCAGCCTGCAGAAATTTTGAAGTAAAAAATACTAATATAACTTTTACCCTGAGTTTCTTGGAAGGATTTTTTTTTTTTTTTGCTGTTATTTATAAATAGAGAGGGAAATTATTTGCCTGTGTCCTTCTGGGAAAAAAAAAATCATTTATTAGTTGAGCTGTAAATTGATAATTAGATTGAAGTAACATTGTTTTCTCTTTTTTCCTCCAGCTAATTAGCCTGAAGTTTTACTTATTCAGTGTATGTGGTGTTATACTAAGAATAAAATGTTAACATCAGTTAACATCCTAGAAAATTTGATACTTCCAATGTACCTGAAAGATGACTTTTTCAGAAGTCACATATTTCTACATAATCTCACTGATCCACAGTTATTTTACAGTAATTAGAGGAGAGATGCTCCCAAATGAAATCAGAAACATACTTTCAAAGTCATCCTCGGTGGTTGTTGCCAATGAAGATATTATTTTTCAAGATTTGTAAACACTTTGGCGGCCTTATTCCAGCGGAATTTTGCAGTGTACAGAAAAGATGAAGCACTTCAAAGAAGGCAACAGATCCTTCCATTTAACACACATTAATTCAAGAACTAAATTCTGGAACCTTTTCAAGTACAAATATACTTCTTCCACTCAATTAAAAACCCCTAATATAATGAACCTGTGACAGTCTTGTCTTTAACATGATCGTAGAGTTTAAATAATTATCTTGAATGACAGTATTATGTAGTTCAGTGAACTTTTCAGATATTCCTGTCATTAGCCACAGGACAGAGGGAGAAACCACTTGCCCTTATTGCAGCAGTTTATGATCACATTTCCCAAGACAGAAGATAATTTTCCATTAATATTCTTCTTTTTTTTGAGGAATATTTTTCAGATCCAAAATTACCATGAGCTTCTCCTGGAACACCTCCCCTTAGTCACTCTGAATTTTCAGGGTCTTTTGCCTTAACACTTGAATAGTGTGACATGTAATCTTCCCAGTTACTCCTTCACTTGGTGCTTGCTATATTGGTCTTGCTTTATTTAGACGATAGGAACCCCTCTTGTTTAGGATCTGATTTTCCATCCTATTTTTATTTCTCCAAGAGTTCAAGACTTGTGACGTTCACCCTTCCTGGTCTTCTTGTATTAAATCAGTTGCACCATAAGATCTATCACTGGATATAGTTTATTGCTTTCAGTTGGAAAAACAGCTGTTTTACACATTTTTATCTCCAGTCAAAATATTTATGACCAATTATTTTTTAAAAACCATGAAAAATAAAAAATAAAAAGCAGCACCGCAAAACCACAAAGAAAAGACAAGAAACCTCTTGAAGACTTGGAAGATCTTAATTCATTTTGAAGCCAGTTCCCACAACCAGGAATGGAGAAATGATGGCTTGTAGTAATACCATTTGGGTTTTGCCCTTTTTTCTTTATATGTTCTCCGCAGTCTTCACACATATATTTGTAGCTCTGTCGCCTATTGCACTAGTAGCTAGTTTTCTCAGTATTTTTCCATGGCCTTTCTCTAAAGCAGAAAGAAAAGCAAATTACAGAGCTCCAGGCCTCGAGAATCATAAGCCTCCAGTGGTATCTTGGTTCTTCCTGGGCACCAAGGCCGAGAATAACTCTTCGAGATACATTCTCATGGACAAAGTACAACTGTGCTGAGTGGGGGCTCCAGAGAAGGGGCTTGGCCTGGGGGGGAAATTGCATCACCACTTGTCCTCTTAATTGGTGTTTTTTATCAATTATGCTAATTTCCTAAAACCTATAAAAATGTACTCCCCCTGAGGGGCGTGAGCTTTTGCGGACATCTTTCCATAACTGCTCCTGAAGGCCTTCATTTAAAATCCGCTTTTTTATTACCTTCTCACTAAAATTATCTTGAGTTTTATTTCCAGGTTGGGCAAAAGGCAAGTTATTCTGGCACTCCATGTTATGATATTTTCACGGTTAGAAGTTTACAAGTTAATGTCAGTTACCTGTTCTACAGTTACGAAGTGTTACCTGTTACGAGTTAAGTGATTGTGAAATAAAGTGTTACCTATAAGAAGGGAAGCACGCCAGAGATCTTATGAACGGAGAGAAGCTTGTCTTTGCAGAGCAGCCATCACCAGAGGACCCCACTTCTACCCACCATGATGACCTCCTTCCGGTGACACACTGCACTAGAGCAACGCTACGCTCATCGCTGCGTATGCAAAATAGAGGGGAGAGAATTATGGGAAGTGGACAGGAGGACTGAAACAGAACTCTCCCAAGGACCACAGGAGGACTGTCGAGCACTCCGACCACACTCCAAACATGAGCAGACATGTATCCATTTTAATCCATGCACTTTTCCTTCTAAGCCTCTCCCTCAGTTTCAGGCTACTCCTCCAGCAAGGACCCCCTGGACTACCGAGCCACAGCGCCTTCCTTGGGTACTCCCATGAGGCTCGGAAGCCCGGATTGTCTTCCTTGCACCCTGAAGACGCTCTGTTGAAGACCTCCTCCTCTATGGCGCAGAACCCGGAGACCATCACCTGGGCAAGACCTCCCCCACAGCCTTTGAATAAAGAGCTGATTCTTAGTAAAGGCTTTGGCCCAGATTTTTCTTTTAACAGCTTGGGGATTCGTCCGGGATCGCCACGCCAGGACAGCAACCTCGCGGAGGACGGCCGCCTCTTCGAGGGACCTGGCTGGAGGCCGGCGATCTTCCGGATCCAGGCCAGCGAGGGAGCAGCGCTGGAGAGGAGTGTCGGAGAGGGTAAGACCCCCGGTGGCGGGAGCGCGGAGCGAGCGAGTGGGGTGTGAGCGAGAGGGGAGCCAGGCAGCTCCGGACTCCCCAAGTGAGTGAGGACCCCCCCTAGTACCGCGGTTCCGGACTCCCGCGAGGGGGCCAGCCGGGAACGGGGGGCGCACAGTGCGAGTGAGGCGCTCCGCTGGGGATAGGGATCCCCCTGACCCCCTTGCGTGCAGGGGGTCAGTAGTGTGTGAGTGTGGCACGCCGGGGTAGGCCCCTCCCTTAGGGCTAACCAGTAGGCCTCCCCATGGGTGGGAAGGCATAGGAGTAGGCCCTGTTGGTGTAGGCCCTGCAGGATCGAGGCCTAGCTAGGGGTGAGCGGCCGAAGTTCCCTGGGCGTGTAGGGAACCTAAGGCATAGGTTGGGTGACATGCCACCCCTGGGCACGTAGGGTGTAGGGCCGAGGGACCCGAGGAGGGCCTTGCAGGCGAGGCCAGGCAGAGTGGTGAAGGCCCATCGGAGTGGTGACGTGCACCCTTGGGGAACCCTCGGGCGTGCGAGGGCCCAGGTCGAGAGAGAGTCACACGCAGCCCTGGGCGCACGGGGACATTTAGTTTCGTTTGGAAGTTTGTGTTATTAGTTTGAGTTCAGTTGTGTTAGTTTGAGTGTGTTGGCGCGCAACCCCTCGGGCGGCCCGGGCAGGTGGGATCTGAGGGGAGTGTGAGTCATCTGCAGGCCTACCCTGGTCCGGACAGGGAGGTCCTTGTAGGCCCCAGGTAGAGGCCTCGTGTGAGCCCCAGGTCGAGGCTCAGTGCAAGCCCCTGGTAGAGGCTTGGTGTAGGCCCTAGGTAGAGGCCCTGTGTGTGATAGATTGTCTTGTGTTTAATGTCGGGTACCCAGTTTTAGTTGTACTAGTTGTGTCCGGTGGTGAGTTTTAGTTGTAGTCTAAGTAGTTGTCTGTTTTGTTGTGTGTTGGACAGACTGAGTGACCCAGAGAAGAGTAGAGAAACCTGTGGGTATAACAGATCGGATGAGATTGGAGTGAGAGAGAAAAGGAGCAGGTATGGGGAAATGTATGAGTAAGGCAGGAAGGAAGGAGAATAAGAAAAGGAGAGTTAGGACTATACCCCCAGAGAGTCCTCTAAGACAAATGCTTGAGAACTGGGAAGCTAGTGAAGATACAAAGGAATTGGACCAAGTGAAAATGGTCCAGCTATGCACAGAAACCTGGCCAGAATTAAAGTTACCAGAAAGATGGCCCTGGGTAGGCACAGAAGACCCCTGGATGATCAGAATGTTAAGCGAATACTTGAGCAAGGAAGAGGACATAGACTGGACACAACAGGAATATGCAGCAGTTTGGAAAAAGAAAAACCTGAAATTGAGAGAGACCAAAATGTGTAATCTGACCGGTACCGAGGGAAAGGAAGAAAGAAGGGTTAGTGAAAAGGGGCAAATGGAAAAAGAGTGGGACCCTCTCGATAACCTACCCCCTCCTCTCCCAACTGTTATTCCCCACTCCTATAAACATGTCCTCTAGTCCCTCAACCCCAGCCATCCCTTTTGCTTCAATTTCTCTTTCCCAAAACCTGACGCCTTTGTCTCCTATTCAACCTCTTCCTGTATTGATCCCACCTCCCATAGACGTACTTTCTTCACCTCCCACCTTAGCCCCCTCCTCAACCTTGCTACCGCCCCCAACGACCCAGGTCCCACTACCAATAGCCTGGACACCATCACCACCAGCCCTGCCCCAGGTACCACCACCCCCAGGGAAATTTACCCTAATTCAACCCACACCTCAATCTTGCTCAGTAGAAACTTCAGGAGCAGAAACCTTGCCAGAGGGGATAGAAGATAAAATTTTGGGAGACTCCAGAGTTAGGCCAAAGGTTCCCCATATCTCCCCGAACAACCCATTTAACCAGATGATCAAGGCCACCTCGACACCACTTACACAGACCATACAGACCCCTCCACAACCTCCACCTAACTGGAGAGAGGAGGATGCAGACATTTCAGCAACTACCAAAAAGGGAGAAGTTCCCTCTGAGGGTGGGGACCTCCATACTGGCCCAAGTCAAAATACAAGATCCAAAACCTCACTAGCAGCAAAAGTGATGCCCCTACAAGAGGTTCCGATGGGAGGGGTCCAGGGAGGGGTTGGATTCGTAAATGCTCCCCTCACCGCTTCTGAGGTGAGTTTTAAAAAGGAGATAGGGAACTTAGTGGAAGACCTGATTGGTATATCCCAACAATTTTATCAGTTCTTGGGGCCCAGTATATATACTTGGTCAGAAATAAATTCCATCTTGAATATCTTATTTTCCACTGAAGAAGTAAGGTTAATTAGAACAGCCAGAATTAAAATTTGGGAAAGAGAGAATAGGACAGGCCCACCAGGGGAGGTGAAGCTGCCCCTGACAGAACCCCGATGGGACCCCAATGACAAAGGGGACAGAAGGAGTATGGGGGAATACAGAGCACTAATAGTAAAAGGCA
Source organism: Nicator chloris (assembly GCA_013400495.1). Classification (NCBI taxonomy): domain Eukaryota; kingdom Metazoa; phylum Chordata; class Aves; order Passeriformes; family Pycnonotidae; genus Nicator; species Nicator chloris. The sequence goes on along the minus strand of WAAE01006242.1, from coordinate 66,019 downwards.
TCAGAGAAGCAGTCCTGCGAGGAACTAACACGAAACTCGCGTTTGACGGGATGCAGGGAAAAGATGAGGCCCCGGCCATGTGGCTAGATAGACTAAAAAGGAACTTCAGGCTATACTCAAACATTGACCCGGAAAGTCCAGAAGGGCAAGTGGTATTAAAGGTGCAGTTCGTAACAAAGGCTTGGCCCGACATCCGGAGAAAGACTGAAAAGTTAGAAGATTGGCAGGAAAGAGAAATGAATGATCTGCTGAAGGAGGCCATAAAAATACACTTGAGAAGAGAGGAAGAGAAAACCAAAACTAAAGCCAAGATCATGGTGGCGGTAGCCCGGGAAGCAAACAAGACAGGCAGTGAAGGGCTCCCTCCAGAGAATGAGGAGGCTAAGAAATATTGGAAGGCATACCCAGACCGACCTAGAAATGCCCCTAGAGGACCCTGTTTTTACTGCAGAGAAGTAGGACACTTTAAGAGGAATTGCAAGACACTTCAGATGGACTTAGCGATTGAGCGGGAGAAAGACCTACTGACTAAGATCCTGAAGAGAGAGGATGAAGATGAATAGGAGTGCCCCGGGCTCTATCTAATGCAGGACCCAATCAACCACCATAAAGAGCCTGTGGGAAATTTCGAAGTAGGTCCTTATCATATAGAGGTAGAATTCTTAATAGATACCGGGGCAGAAAGATCCAGCTTGAAGAATCTTCCAAAAGGAGTAAAACTCAGCAACCGAACATGTGAAGTAATTGGGGCAGAAGGGAGACCTTTCTCAGTCAGGACTACAGAAATGGTTTTGATTAGGGGAAATTTCAGAGAAAGTAATATAGAATTTGTTTATCTACCTGACGCCACAAACAATCTTTTAGGACTGGACCTACAACTTAGACTGGGTGTAGGGGTGGTGCCAGAAGGCGGAGAGATGAAAGTAAAGATCATGACCCTAAGCCAGGGGGACGAGATCGAGATAGATCCTCAAGTGTGGGCCGAAAATGGAGGAAGGGGACTTTTAAACATCACCCCCATTGAGATACAGATGAAACCTAACACGCCTCCTATAAGGATCAAGCAGTACCCTATATCACCAGCGAGGAAAAAGGGCCTACATCCCATAATTAAACAATTAAGACAGGAAGGAGTCCTCGAGACATGCTCGTCCCCGAACAATACACGAATACTGGCCATCAAAAAAGCAGACAGGACATATCGCCTAGTGCAAGATCTCAGAGAGGTAAATAAACAGGCAATTGTGAGATATCCCATAGTGGCAGACCCCTATACCTTGATGAGCAAAATCCCCCATGGGGCACAGATGGTTCACTGTCCTGGACTTGAAAGACGCCTTCTGGACCTGTCCGCTGGCCGAGAGTAGTCGGGATTGGTTCTCCTTTCAATGGGAGGATCCAGAAACAGGAAACAGACAACAATTGCGATGGACCCAGCTGCCCCAAGGTTACACCGAATCTCCCACTCTATTTGCGAGTGCCCTAGAAGAAATTCTAAGAGGATTCATCAAAGAGGATGAGATAGAGATCTTACAATACGTTGATGATTTACTTCTCTCCGGAGGGACACAAGGAGTAAGGAGGCAAAGCATCAGGCTATTGAATTTTTTGGGAGAGAAGGGCTTAAAAGCCTCTAGAAAGAAGTTACAGTTTTTAGAGAGAGAAGTCAAGTTCCTAGGGCACTTGATTGGCGAAGGCTGCAAAAAGCTGAGTCCAGATATTACTGCAATAGGGAACCCGACTACCAAGACTGATGTGAGAAGACTATTAGGCCTAGTGGGCTATTGTAAACACTGGATTGAGGACTTTTCAACGAAAGTAAAGTTCCTTTATGAGAAGCTAACTGGAGAGGGACCGCTAGAATGGAGTGAAGGAGACACCCTGAAATTAGACAATTCAAAGGAAAGCTTAGTGAATGCTCCAGTCCTTAGCTTGCCTGATCTTAATAAGGAATTTGAATTGTTTATAGACACGAGGGACGGGGTTGCCCATGGAGTTCTTACCCAGAGATGGGCAGACATTCGAAAACCTGTGGCCTTCATTTCCAAATTCCTAGACCCGGTTGCAAGGGAATGGCCCGGGTGCATCCAAGCTATAGCGGCTGCTGCAATTTTGTTAGAAGAAGCCAACAAACTCACATTACAGGGTCGACTGAAATTGTATACGCCTCATGACATCAAAACTATACTAAGTAATCAAGCCCAAAAGTGGCTAACAGATACAAGAATGCTAAAATATGAGGTGATTTTAATGGAAGCCCAGGCACTTGAAGTTATCCCTACCAAGTGCCAGAACCCGGCCCAGTTCCTATCAGGTAGTCCCACGGGCGCACAGGAACACAACTGTGTAGAGGCTACCAACCTACAAACTAAGATCAGGAAAGACCTAAGAGATACCCTGCTAAATGAAGGAGAGATACTTTTTGTGGACGGATCCTCTAGAGTTATCAATGGGAAAAGGCATTCAGGCTACGCAGTGGTAGAGGGCAAACACCTAGAGACGGTAGAGAAAGGGAAATTGCCTGCCAATTGGTCAGCTCAAAGTTGTGAGCTTTATGCACTGAAACAGGGGATAGAGAGACTCCAAGAAAAGGCAGGCACCATTTACACAGATTCCAGATATGCCTATGGAGTCGTTCATACCTTTGCAAAAATATGGGAGGAGAGGGGGTTCATAAACACCAAGGGAAAGAAAATAATTTATGAAAGGATTATAAAATCCATCCTTAAGGTCATAATGAATCCACGACAGATAGCCGTGGTATATGTCCGGGGACATCAAAAGGGAAACTCCCTAGAGGCCAGGGGAAACAGTGTTGCCGATGCCGCTGCGAAAGAAGCTACCTTAGGCTCAGAAACACCCGTCAAGGTATTAGCTCTAAACCAATCAGCTGGGTCAGAAAAACAGGAGACGGATGTAACCTATAGTGAACCAGAACAGAAGGCTATAATAGAACTAAAGTTACAAAGGAAAGGAAATATCTGGCATTCAGAGGATGGAAGACCATTTTTGAATGAGGCATTAGCTAAGAAATTAATGACAGAGCTCCATATGAGAACACATTGGGGTACCCAAGCTTTGTGCGATCACTTCCAACAGAATTACATATGTTTAAGGACATACACCCTAGCTAAAGCTGTAACAAAAGGATGTCTAGTCTGCCAAAGAGTAAATCAGAAGGTGGCACGGAAGGCAGAGCCCGGGGGGAGAGAAATAGCCCTTCATCCCTTCCAGAGGATCCAGATAGATTTTACTGAAATGCCGGCTGTACATGGGTATAAACACCTTCTTTTGATCATAGATCACCTTACCCATTGGATCGAGGCATTTCCAACAAAGAAAGAGACTGCAGAGACTGTCAGTAAGACCATACTTGAGGAAATTGTCCTCAGATATGGGATCATCAATAGTATAGACTCTGACCGGGGGCCCCATTTCACTGAGACCATCCTACAGCAAGTGATGAAAACATTAGGAGTTAAATGGGAATTACATACCCCATGGCACCCTCAGAGCTCGGGGAGGATAGAAAGGCTAAACCGAAGTTTGAAAGACACTCTCACAAAACTAGTAGAAGAAACTAAGTTGAATTGGCTTAAATGCTTACCATTGGCCTTATTGAGGATCCATACCAGACCCCGGACCAATTTAGGAATCTCCCCATAAGCAATGTTGTTTGGCCTCCCATTTTTAACCAGTCAGTTAGGAATTGCCACATATGAGGAAGGAGACTATACAAGCAGACAACACTTGATTACAGTCAGTAAAACACTAGAAAAGCTAAGGAGGAGAGGATACCTACCGCAAACGTCACCACTAGAGGCACCTGTGCATAGATTCCAGCCTGGGGATTGGGTCCTTATCAGAGTGTGGGAAGAAAAGACTTTAAAACCAAAATATGAAGGACCATTCCAAGTCCCCCTTGTCTCTAACACTGCAGTGAGGACCGAAGAAAAAGGGTGGACACACCATACCCGTGTTAAGGGGCCCATAAATCCTCCAGCGCCACCTGCAAATGGCACAACACCGCAAGGAACTACCTCTTGGACTGTTTCTGGAGAACCAGGGAATTTAAGACTGAAATTCAGAAAGAAACCAGACTGAGACTGAGTTAGAATTTGCCGAAGTTCAGTGTTAGTTTTGTCTGTTTGTAGAACAAAGTTCAGTGTAATCTTGTTGGTAGAACCAATGTTCAGTATTAATTTAAAAAGTTGGGTAGTAGTCTAAAGGGTTAAGAGTTAACAGATTTTAAGGGGGTAAGAAGGAAAGGGTAACTCTGCTCCCATTTTAGCCATAAAATACTGAGGCCAGACTAGCAGCGATCCACTGTAAGACAGGGTGACACAAGCTCCCCTTGACAACATAAACCCTCAGGAGGCAAGCCCAGGCAAGTTGCTCTGCCATGAGGACTTGTACTGGACTCCTGAGGAGGTGCATGGAGCTCTCCTTTGTCATACTGATCTGGACCGTCCAGACCAACATTACCATCCCGATAGAGCCCTGCACAAAGTGCTACAAACCACTATACGGTGGACATGGGGTGAGCTCATTACTGAGAGTGCACACACAGATAAACCCCAAGTGCATAGACCATGCTACTACTCATACATGTAAAATAGATAGACAAACATATTGGGTCTCCAAAAACGTGGCTACTCATATCCAAATAATAAGAGGAGACTGTCCTACAGAAAAAGAGTGGATCTGCTTTGAGAAGACAGCAACTAAAGCCCAAGTTAGAGACTTAGTAAAAGAGAAAGAAATCAAAGCGACTTCAAAGACCAAACAGAATACCCTAGATGAATTTGGCCAATTAGATTTACCTAAAAATAAAAATTTATTCATTGACCTCGCAGAGAGAATCAGCAGAGAATTGAATTTAACAGAATGTTGGATTTATGGAAATACCATGATGACACATGTCTGGCCATGGGAAGGTATTAGGTTAGAGCCCATTGAGATAATAAACTGGAAGCAGACAAACCCTAACCTTCTGTGGGCACGAATTAGAGCACGGGAGCAATGGACTTTGAGAGCAGAGGTAATCAGAGGAGATTGTATCATGAGGAAAGAAAAGGAGTATAAAACTATAGTTGGAGAAACTACTTGCCAAAGATATTTGCGGGTCCAAGGAAATAGCTTAAAATGGGTACCCAAAATTCCTAGAAGATATTGGGCTAATCAGAGGACCAATCACAATTGTACCTTTCACACAACTCAACAATTATATGAATGCAAACATAAGGGTACAAACCTCTACTGGGGAATCAAAGAAATATCTAAGTATTGGGAAAGGCCAAAAATTAAGAATGAGACTTTTTGGATAGCGCCCGGCCATCTATTCTGAATTTGTGGCGCTACGGCCTACACTATCTTACCCCCTGACTGGGCAGGCAGCTGCACCATTGGCATCATTAAACCAGCATTCTTTCTGCTGCCCAAAGGATCGGAAACACATTTAGGAGTCCCCCTTTATGATGACCTCAGAAAGACACCTGAACTTCAGAAGAGAGAAATAATTGATTTAGGGGGATCACAAAAATGGAGAAGTAAAATCTGGACACCCGAAGATATCATCAAAACATATGGACCAGCCACTTGGGCGCAAGACGGGTCTTGGGGCTATAGAACTCCTATCTACATGTTAAATAGAATTATAAGATTGGAGGCTGTCATAACTAATCGTACTGCCTCCGCATTAGACCATATAAATGAACAGCTAACTCAAACCCGGGCTGCAGTTTATGAAATCCAACTAGCAGTTGATTACCTATTGGCCGACAAAGTAGGCATATGTGGCAAATTTAATACAACTGAATGTTGTCTAGAGATAGACGACAAGCACAAGGTCATCAAAAATACTTCCCAAGAAATCAGAAAATTAGCCCAAGTCGGGACCCAAGCCTGGACTCCCTTAATTGATTCCACCTGGCGGGAAGAATTCTGGACATTCAAGGGTTCATGGTGGAAGAAAGCAGCATTTATCTCTGTATCCTCAATAGCAGGTCTATTATTCCTTCCATGCCTCCTCCCCTGTTTAATCAGGATTGTAACCTCTGCTGTTCAAGCAGCGATAATAGTCCCAGGTGCCATCCAGAATCCAAAAAGCGCCCAGAAAGTTTTAGCTCTGAATGAAGCTGAAAAACTAGAGTCCAGTACAGCCCGTGATACATATGTGAGGTTCAAAACCTTAAGGAAGATATACTCAAAAGATCCAGAAGTTGATTGATGAAGTCTCCCTTTGGCAGACTGACCAAATATTTAGAGGGGGGACTGTTATGATATTTTCATGGTTAGAAGTTTACAAGTTAATGTCAGTTACCTGTTCTACAGTTGCGAAGTGTTACCTGTTACGAGTTAAGTGATTGTGAAATAAAGTGTTACCTATAAGAAGGGAAGCACGCCAGAGATCTTATGAAAGGAGAGAAGCTTGTCTTTGCAGAGCAGCCAAGCAGCCATCACCACAGAACCCCACTTCTGCCCACCATGATGACCTCCTTCCGGTGACACACTGCACTAGAGCAACGCTACGCTCATCGCTGCGTATGCAAAATAGAGGGGAGAGAATTATGGGAAGTGGACAGGAGGACCGAAACAGAACTCTCCCGAGGACCACAGGAGGACTGTCAAGCACTCCGTCCACACTCCAAACGTGAGCAGACATGTATCCATTTTAATCCATGCACTTTCCCTTCCGAGCCTCTCCCTCAGTTTCAGGCCACTCCTCCGGTGAGGACCCCCTAGACTACCGAGCCACAGCGCCTTCCCTGGGTGCTCCTGTGAGGCTCGGAAGCCTGGATCGTCTTCCTTGCAGCTTGAAGACGCTCCGTTGAAGATCTCCTCCTCTACGGCGCAGAACCCGGAGACCATCACCTGGGCGAGACCTCCCCCACAGCCTTTGAATAAAGAGCTGATTCTTAGTAAAGGCTTTGGCCCAGATTTTTCTTTTAACACTCCAGACCAGACAAGAGAATCTGGTACCCTTCTTCCGGTCCAAAAACATCCTGCAAGGAATTCTTTCCTGCTGGCAATCTAAAACAATTCCCTCCCAGGGCCTGAGGTTGAGACACCATAGCTCCAAGATCCTGCAGGAGGTAATACAAAGGTAGCTCTTTTTGTTGTGTAGTATGTAGTTTGTATCTGTGTATGTATTGCATGTGTACCGTGTACCTGTTTAAGGTCAGCAACTGCCAGCAATCCCGGGACAACCCGGCGTGGTGTTGGGGGAATCTGCTTTTGGAGCGGTTTCTCAAAGTTTTTTTTTTTCGTTCACCGCTTTTCCTACTTGCCCCAGATCGGCTGGGGGGGAGGCGGGGCGTGCCTGTGTGTGTGTTTGCCGTCGGCTGAGATTGTTTATTGGTGGAGAAAAGCAAATTACAATGCGAAAGTTTATTTCGTGTTTAACACGCGCGGGTTTTGAATTGAGAATTGGCCTGGGCACGGAGCGGCCGGGGGAGGCCTGGCCGGCTCCTTGCCGGGAGGCAGGAGAAGGGCCCCCAGTTCCCACAGGCTGGAGTGAGGAGGGGAAGAGATCCCCACTTCCTACAGGTTGGAGAGAGGAGGGGAAGAGATCCCCACTTCCTACAGGTTGGAGAGAGGATGGGGAGAGATCCCCACTTCCTACAGGTTGACGAGAGGAGGGGACGGGGCCCCCACTTCCCCCAGGTTTCGCGGAATGGCCGAGAAAAGCTGGCATCGCGCCATTCAGGAGAGGAGGGTAGCGTCCCCACTTCCTATGTTGCATCTGTGGAAAGTTTTTCCCAAGATTTCAGGGCAGGAGCGGCTCCCGGACTCCCGGGGCCGCTCCGCGAGCGAGGAGGTCACGCCCCCCGTGACAGAAGAGAGGGACCAGGCGCCCTGAAAGGAGCCAAGGTGACCCTGCCGGTGCCCTGGTAATGGCCAGGGGGCTGGGGAGCGGTCCCGGGAGCGGGGCCGCCACTTCGGCCCTGCTCCGGTGGGAGAGCCGCCGCTGCGCAGCCACGGCCCGGCTCTCTCCCACCCCTGCGCCCCGGCCGGGCCGGCCCGCAGTGTGAAATCTGAGGGCCGGAGCCTCCACCACCCTGGGCTGCACCGGTTTTGCGGCTGCGGGAGACGGGAGAAAAGGCATAGTTGAGCCGCTCGAGAAAGCTGATGTTACCTTTGTTGGCGGGGGCGACTCTATGGCAGTTTCCATAGGAACGAGTGTTGTTTTAGAGAGACCCGAGAGCCGCTGTGAGCAGCGGCGCGCCGGGGGTGTCCCCGAGCCGGTGTGCCCGCATCACGCGTCTGGTGCCGGGCCGTGCGGCGGGCAGCGAGCGCTCTTTGTCTGCGCTGCGTGGCAACCAAAAGGGAAACACCGGGTCCGAGGAACAGGGAACCGTTTTCCAAGCTTCCTTAAAACAGGCTTTAAGTAAGCAGAGTCCTGTGTTAACAAATACCTTAGAATGGAAACTGAGCCAAGATACTGTAAAGGCTGTGTCAGAGGGGGTAAGAGACATGAGACCTTTCTTCCAACCTTTGAAATATGAATTAGAAAAACACTGGGTGATTTATCAGTTTCTCTATTTGCCAAACTCTCCTAAGAAGGATTAATTGGAATTTTGCAAAAAGAAGAAAATAGTTTAGAGTGGTTTACTGAATTAACAAGTACAATATATACAAATATATACAGTAGTATATACGCCTATATTACTTATGGCTTTTAGCCATTCTAATTTATTGAGATTAGAGGTGATGGTAGGCTTTGCCTTTATATCATATATTTCTGTACATTACATATAGCTAAATTGTCATCAACCTGGCTAAATGAGAAAATGCTTGGTCAACAATGCATTAAAGTAACTTAAATGTAATTTTAAACTGAATCAACTACTTTACATGAATCTTCCAGGAGATCAATGAAGTATGAATTCCACAAATAATTTATGGAACATCCTAAATGATCAGATAATTATTCCCAAATTGGCATATGTGCATGTTTGACCTCATCATGATTGTGTTTGCTCTGAGTCCTCCCCTCCTTCCCCTCACTCCAGCATTCAATCAGAACACAAGTAAAGAATGTACATCTGGCCATGAGTCATCCTAATGGAGACAATTCAGTAAGCCACTGCTCTGAATAGGGGCTGATCACGATACTTCTTCGTAGTAGCAATCTTGTGAATGGTCATTCTGATATTTTTGTACCAAGCATGAGACAGGTCCATGTTGGCCACACCTCCAGGTTGTTTTGCTGAATTGGGAGCAGTGTTCCCTGCTAATCTTCCAACAAATAGTTGCTGGTGAATTAATGGATCTGTGTGAGTAGGAGAGGCAAACCACCCCCAAATGCAATAATTATACATATGTAAATGCTATTCATAACGATTAAATAATCCTCTCTATAGTTGGGTAAGGAAAAAAAAAAAGAACACCAAACCAAACAATCAAACAAGACCTCTACCATTTTCAGTTTCTCCTGGGTAGGATGAGATTAACCTGCTAGTGGTTTCCAAATCTCAAAATAAACTTTCAAAAAGCAAAGATGACCCCAGTGAAAATCCTTCTTTTATCTTGAAAGATATCATTTCACTAAATTCCCAGTACCTAAGGGGTTTGGAGGAAGAAAACTAGGCTGCTTTCCACTGATGTGTGATGTAACTCCTGCAGATATCTCTGGCAAGCAACATAAAGTACCCCAGCTAATTAAATTCAGTACTGTCAGTTTCCTCAGCAAGATAGAAAGCAACAGATCAGATGTAACTTCACCACCTAAGAGAACTCTGAAGGACTTCACTGTGTTTTTTATGTCTGGATTATAGTATCTTACTCATTTGTCTACTGAAGAAATTCAAAGAAAACAAGCTCAGCTGGAGGTATGGAAGTCAGCCCTGCAGACGGAAGATCATGGAACAGATCCCACTGGAAGAAATTTTGAAACAGGTGGAAGACAGGGAGGTGATTAGAGATAGCAAGCGTGACTTCACCATGGACAAATTGTGCCTGATCTAGTGGCCTTCTCTGATGGAGTGACTGCATTGGCAGACAAGAGAAGAGTTATGGATGTCATCTGCCTGGAACTTTGTAAGGCCTTTGATACAGTTCTGCAAATCATTCTTCCTGCTAAATTGGAGAAATACAGATTTCAGGACTGGACTGTTCAGTAAATAAAGAATTGTCAGAGTAGCTGCATTCAAAGAGTTGTTGTCAATATCGCAATGTCCAAGTGGAAACCAGTTAGAAGTGATGTTACCATTCAAGGGACTGAATTGGGACCAATACAATTGAATATTGTAACATTTCAAATCTAAACAAGACTGACAGTTGGGAGTGAGTGCAGCCTCAGAAACTTTGCTGATAACACCACACTCAGGGGTGCGGTTGATTGGTTTGAGGGAAGGGATGGCACTCAGAAGTACTGTAAAAGACTGGGCTCATATGACCCCCATGAAGTTCAAAAAACCTAAAGGCAAGGTCCTGCACCTGGGCCATATCATCAGCACCAGTTCAGGGTAGGTGATGAATGGATGGAGAGGTTGGAAAAGGACTTGGGATGTTTGTAGATAAAAGCTTGGATGTAAACTGACTGTGCACTTGTAGGCAGAAAACAAATAATACCTTGAGTTGCATAAAAACGAATGTGTCAACAGATTGAAGGAGGTGATTCTCCTCCTCTGCTCTCATGAGACCCCACCTGAAGCACTACACCCAGCTCAAGAAAAGCATGGACTTGATGGAGCATCTGCAAAGAAGGCAACAAAAATTATCAGAGGGCTAAAGCTCCGGCCCTATGACGACAGGCTGAAAGAGATGGGGTTATTCAGCTTGGAGAAAAGAAGGCTTCAGGGAGACTTTATTGCAGCCTTTCAAGACTTAAACTGGGCTGCTAAGAAAGACCAAGAGACACTTTTTACAAGGTCCTATAGTGACAGGAGGAGAGGCAGGGGTTTTAAACTGAAAGATGATAGATCCAGATTTGTTGCACTTGCTATGCTAAAGCACTACACGGACTCTAACTAGGATTTGACTAAGAGAACTAACTTTATTGCATCACTGACTCTATTATATAGTATATCAAACAGGCAATGTGATTGGTAGGCAAAGTCAACACCTCTCCAATCACATTGGTCAAGACAGATGTCTATCAAGAGAACTCTTCTTCTAAGAAAGAATGTAAACACTCTGTTGTTTACAGAAACGTGCATGCAAAAAAGAATTTTCAAAGGTAAACATCAGAAGGCTGAGAAAACCAGGGCGACCAGATTGAACATAAGAAAGGACAAAAAGGGCTAGTGAGACACTGGAAGAGGTTGCCCTGATAAGCTGTGAATATCTCATCACTGGAAGTCTTCAAGCTCTGGTGAAATGGGGCTTTAAGCAACCTGATCTTGTGAAGAGTGTCCCTACCCATGTCAAGGTGGTTGGACTGGATGATATTTAAAGGTCTTTTATTACCCAAACAATTCCTATGAAGTGTTGCTTCAACACATGGGGGGACGGTATGGACAGTGGAATGGACAGTTTGAACTGGGTGTCTATGTCTTCATTTTTATTTACTGTAGGTAATCCGTCAGAAAGCTGAAAGAAATGATGGAATTCAAAGAGAATGAGGAAGAGGAAAGGGAAAATAGCAGCAGACATAGCAAACAATATTTTGAGTCCTGAAATATTCTAGTCCAAAAAGTATGTCACTTCTGGTCTTCTGTGCACGGTGCTGATTACTTTGGGTCAGCCTGTCAAAGATATTTGACACCCAGTTAAATTTACAAATTAGGTGGGTACTGAAGTATTATTAAGATCAAGTCTCCTCAGCATTTAAGATGTCTCTAAAAAGCCTGGCGAGTATCTATTTGCAAATTCAGAAGCCCAAACAGCTTTGAAAAATATGCCCCTAACTCCTAAAACAGAACCAAGAACAGGCAGAAATGATCAGAGAGAACAACTAATAACATGGAAGAGGATATGGATCTTAAGGAAGCAGGGATAGATGTGATGACAAAAACAAAGTTCTGACCATTATTAAAAGAAAAAGTGAGTGATATATTTTATTTAATATATCAGAATAAATAATGGAAGAAATAAAACATAAAACCTGATATACAGAGGTTGCTATCCACAAAAGCTCTCCCTATTAAAAATCTGTGTCCTCTCTTGGAGTGTGTTTCCACAAGATGTCTAAGATAGTACTTTTCAAGGTAAAACAAATTTCACAGTTTTTATATACACGATAATCATCACAAATTACTGTTACATGGGTTCAAAATAACGGACCTGCAAAACCAACCAAATAAACCTCTCACCTTTTGATGTGTATAATAAACATTACTCTACAGCCTGCAAAGGCAATCACAGACTAATGGTGTTAAGGGAAAGGTTCCTCTATGGTTCAGTTACTTCATCTTTGTCAACATTTCTTGTGCTTTGTGAATACTGATATTGGTGTTCAACAATGACAGAAGTTAGATGTGATCTTAATGGACCCTGTCCAGGCTCTCCAGCACAGAAAATCCTATGTTTACATGATAGTTCTTGATCTTTCCCTACTCAGTAACATGGCTGGTGAAAGATGCAGTGGAGGGATGGTGACAGTCCTGGCTAAGGGGTGTCCATTTGATAAAAGGTGAGGGGGGGAAGCAGAATGTAACAGACATCTTATAGGAGAACGGATGCAAAGACAACAGGAACATTAAGAGTGGCCAAGATTTATCATCACTGACTTGAATGATTCCCAAATTGCTGAGGTTGACAATCTTCCTGAATGCTGATGTTGATCTGGCAAGTGATTTAATGCCTTTATACTTCAGTCACTCTAAGTATACACCATCCAGAACACGTATATTCTTCTTCTAGCCTCAGTCCTTTTTTTTGTTTTGGTTTGTTTTTGTTTTTTTTTGTTTTTGTTTTTGTTCTATTCTCCTGCACTGCAAGAAACAACTTTTGTCACTTCCCAGGGCAGCACAGGCAAAAGCGGACTTTTCCGAGCTACTCATACCTTCAAGTCAGGACCATAAAGCCACATTGCCTCATTTTGGGCCATTGGGTCATCTAACACAGGCACAGTCTACAGGATGGACGTGCTTTTTGATAAATCCAGTGGTAAATTAGCATTGAACATGACCTAATAAATCAAGCCGTTTCCTGTCTTCATGGGAGAAAGGCACTCACTTTTCTTACAATAGATTTAATCATTCAGGAAAAATAATTTTGATAACAGTTCCAAGATTTCTTGCAATGACACTGGCCCAGTGTAGAATTTCATGTTAAAATTAATTTCCCTACATTCTAGGTATTTTCACTTAGCATCCCAGCTCTCAAGTGCATCTTACTTTTGTTGTTTTACCTTAATTGACCAGCCATTTCTAACCCACCTTCACCTAAGAGAAAATGAAACTTTGCTCTGCTTAGGCTTCCTGGTCTCCTGTTAATCCTTTGGGTCCACCAATTAAGGTATTTTTCTACTTTTGCTCTGGCTGCAGTGTGGAGTTGAACACCTGTTCCGCTTCCCCCAGGCGTTTGCATCTCAGGGACTTGCAAAGGAATCTCCAGTTGCATAGAGATCCTTAATGCAGAAGCACTTGCACTTTAGCTCTAAGGACAGCACCTGAAATATGTGAAGATTATTTTCAAGTTCTTCTACAGAGCATTCCTAGAAATACCTGTGTTTGCTCCACGAGACTAACTAGAGAAAGCTTAAAAGAAAACCCACTGGCAACAACTTCTACTGCAGAGGCTGCATATCTCCATTTAGAAGGCTTGTTCTCATTAGTATAGCTTCATTTCAGGCTGCCTGGGAATCTGAAAGCCGCTCACATCTGCAATTGCACAAAAAAAATCCCTACTACCCCTTCTTTGAAATTAGAGGTCAGAGCAGATGTTTTCAAGAGAGTTATCAGACAGTCTACAAATTCTGGTTAGATTTACAGATATTGCTGGTACAGTTCTGTCAGTGGCATTACCTTCAGTTATTCCTGTACAATACTTAAGTGCAATAAAACCTAATCCAAAGGCAAAAAAGAAAAAAAAAGGTCTTCCAGGACATCAAAGGTTTGTCACTGCCATGATAAAATGTAATATCCAGCTTTAACTCTAGATCATTACAATCCAACAAATAATACAGGGGAAAAGCCAGAGAGACAAATATTTGGAGAGGAATAATGCCTTATTACAGAAGTGGAAAGATTTTCACTGCCTGTTCCTTTGTCTTTTATAAAAATATATCTCCTGATCCTGATGTTATACATTTATATTGAGAGTAGTCTGAACAGTGAGGTCCTGGCTATAATGTATAAATACAGATACAAGTACTATGGGAAAGTGAAGACCTCCTACACAGGCCTTTAGGTTTTTGTTTTGTTTAAAGTATTTATATGAAAAATCCCCCAAATATGTCTCTTTTTAAGATTTTTAGTAGGGCAGAGTGTGTAGAAATGATGCAAGGCAATAACAAACAGGAGTCTGTGCCTAATTCTTTCTCCCAGCCCCATTGCTAAAACATTTAAAAAGGAATCCTCAAATGTAAAGCCATAGTAGGAACAATTGGCTGAAGAAAAAAGAGTCCCTGGGAAAAATATCCTGAAGTCAAGGAAATAGCAGGCCAGATTTTTATCTGTCGTGTGTGTAGTAAAATGTCTTCATTAATGGAAATTAATTATGCCTATTTTTTTACCCGGTAGTCACATCCAATGTGAGTCTCAAGAGCAGATGTTTCTTCCTCTATCCCAACAGAGAAAAAGAAGTCCCTTTCCTGTTCCTGGATAGGTAATGTAAAGATCTTCAATGGAAAAAAAATGTAAATGGATGAGAAAACTTAAACAAATATGTGACAAAGACAAGGTTCTTAATTTTATTTTTGATGATAGCACCACTGTCTGGAAACCATCCCATAGCTGCTGAGTGAGCAGCTGGATCAGCGTTCTCAAACTTGGAGAGAGAGATTTATCCAAACTTTTCTGAACAAACCTGCATATAACTAAGCATAATTTTTTTTTATTTTGTCAGAATTAATGCTTGGTGGAAACTGAAAATATCCCAGTTCCTACAGATTTGGAGGTAAGCTTCTTGGGGTCAAGAGTAGCAGAGTGCCTTCACAAAGACAAATGTCAGTGTTGGACAGGAGGTCCAGTCCTCCCAATTCTCTTTCCACAGACAATTCCAGGCAAGGTCATGTTCACAGTGACCATTTAGCAAGTGAGCAGAGTGAATAAAACTGGGTTCTGGTGGGGGATTTAACCTGGTGGCAGGTTCCCCCTTCTCTGGCTTTCAATTCTTTCCCCTGATATTAATGCTATAGTAAAAGTGAGGTGTCTCTCCTCATCCTTGATAGAAGAGCACGAGTCCCAGGTGGTTTCAGGAACTTTTGAGTTTCTTTTACCTGTCTCCCTAAAAACAGCACTTGATACCTGATTTTTTTAAAAAATAATTTACTTGTGTCTCAGGAGAGCCCACCTTATTTGCAATTCCTTTCTGGTCCACTCAGGCATGCTGGCAAATGGGGAGTCTGAATGCAGGGAGCAAAGGTCAGTGAAACATCTGCTTTCCCGGTCTTGTTATTACCAGTATGCTCTTTCCCAGCTCCTGTTGTTCCGGAAATCTTTCAAGCATATAATGGGTAAAGTTCCCTCATATCTAAACCTTCAGCTCCAGCTGACACCTCAGTAATTTGTTTCCCATAGCAACTCATTTGGGATTCTTGACCTTGATGGAATGGCTAATGCAGCCATGTGGCCAACTCAGCTTCAGTGCCGCGGAGAGATTGCGAGCAAGCCATGACAAGTGTGTTTGTTTTCGTGTTTGGTGCCTTCATTTTATTAACCCTGGCTTGCTTTGCTTTCAGCAACAGTGCCCCATAGCAAAAGCTTTCTCTCAGATTTCTTAGTTTTAAAGAGAGACACATTTCAGTAGCTTGTTTTAACAAGTTGATATAAAATCAGACACTAAGGGCACCTGCATTTTCTGAAGGTTAGATGGAATCAGAGTGTTTCTGGTTTAATTCCAACATCTCTGATAAGTTCTTTATAAACAGCATTGCTTACTTTGCAAAGTCAAGACAAGAGCCAGGCAATTCCAGAACACAGTTAAATGTAAGTATTTCTGAAGAAGGGTGTAGGGTAAATCAGCAGGATGAAGTTCACATTCTCTGGTATTCCTCTATAAGAAAGTCTATCAACTATATAATTAAGGAAGAAGTTTCGTACTGTCATGGATGCATTAGGTGTGAATGCAAATTTCCCATTGATTAAATAAGCCATGTTTTTAAAAATACATTACTTAAATTAACTTTTTTAAAGTAGATAATGCTTTTAGGGTTTGTAAAAAAGGCATTTTTATGAGTGAAACTTTTTTTTCCTTGCAAAACAGAAGCAACATAAAATTTTAAAACAAGAAATATTTTGCCTGAAAATCAGAAAATTTCCATTTGGACATGCTTTAAAAGTGAACTCATGAGCCAGTCAGTCCACTAGACTCCAGCTCTTGATGTCATGGAATGAATTTCCTGTTTGACTAAAATACCCAGAATATAGAGATTATAATTTAGTACATGATTACAGACTGGATGAAAAGAAGTGTCAGAATATCCTGGACAAAAGGATTTGTCATGGAGTTTGAGTCACAGATAGGAAGAGGATATATCACGTGTCAGATGTTTAACCTGCATAAAGCAGAGAGAAAGCCTTACTAGACTTATTAATTAAAAAAAAAAAAAACCAAG
>WAAE01006242.1:0-49339 GCA_013400495.1 Nicator chloris | reverse complement strand
AAAAAACAAGCAAAAAAAAAAGAAAAAGAAAAAGAAAAAAAACCAACACAACAGCCACAGATTTTTGTTAATAAGACACTGTTGAAAAAGAGGGAAAAAAAAACCAACCTGAAAATATTTCCAACATTATGTGTTTGGTGACTCCATTTGAAAAAAAACTTGTATATTATAAAGAAAAATGTATTTCTGATTTAAAGGAAGCATGTTTACATGCATGCATGTTTGCATGTACGTGTGTGACAGGGAACATGTAGCTCTCTGCAGAGCTACAGCAGTATTTACTGGAAGAAAGGGGACTTGGATGCTGTAGGGGAAATGAATTCCAGATCCTGTGTTAATGGATGATGAGGTAATCGATGGCTAAACTCTGCTCCATGCAACTGTTTCGCTGTGCAATCCTTAAAATTTCTTTTGATTCAAAAGTGGTTGTGAAAAAAAACCCACACAAAAGTAGAAAGAAAAAAAATGAACGGAGCTGAAGCCGTCATGCAACATCCATTATACCCACAGGATAAAAACAGTGAGCAGCCTGTGAACAGTAATTGTAACATAGACTACAGTCAGCAGAACAGCTGGAATGAGAAATCAATTATTCAGCTAGAAAAGACAATGTGCAATTATTAAATTATGAGTAATTAGTACATGCTGGCTTACATCTTACAAGCCTGCACTTTGAGAAATGCTGTGACTCAGCAAAGACAGCAACAGAAAGGTTTCCTGAGTCTGCCCTGTGCCATTGTCTAGCAAACAAAAGACCCTCAGAAAGCACAGAGGTTTCTGCTCACACAGCCACATTTGTGAAGCTGGCTTGCAGGTGGAATAACAAAATTCCGTCACCTCTGTACAATAATATTAATAATATGCACTTAGTACCTTTCAAGCCAGAGGAAGTAACATTCTTTATACAAAATCATTCACATATATCCTGATATAAAATCAGTAGCAAAAAAACACAGCGAAACAACATCGTATATCTCTGTATCCTAACTATTGTCTTGGCTACCTGACTGTAGTGCTCCTCCAATACTCTCTTTCTTCCAAAATAGTGCATGTGATATACTGATTCATCAAGGGTGTTAATAATCTTGATCTGAACTAAGCCAGTGCTTGAATTTCCTAACTTTTCCTCTGGCAAAGGAGGTCACCTTTGTTTTGGCGTTTTTTTGTAGTACACCCCCCTTTCTACTATCAGCTACCCATTACTATTGACTTTAGAAGAAAAAACGTGAACAACAGAAACAATGACAAATAAAAAGCCAAATAACTTTTCCTCATTCTTTTCTGGAACCACAGGGCTACCCAGAGTGAGAGAAGGGTGTTGCCTTTTATACTGACAGCAAATCTTGCACTACTAGCTTATCTGGGCAGAGTTTCACAAACTGGTGCCACATGGAAATGTGTATATGTTCTGAAAAGCACCATGTCATTTACACAGTTCAAGTGGGTGCAGGTGAAAATTAAACAAACATCAGCTTTAAGCAGCTTCTCAGCTTTCCTTGCATTTAACAGATTGGCCTATGGTGTACAGAAAAGACTATTGTTACTTTTAATCTCCTTTCAGTGTAGGGAGCTACTGTTCTCTCTCCTGCACTGATAACACACAAATTGCTTATCCTCCAAAGCAGCCTTCACCTGGCCACCAACTGCACTCTCTCTTGCCAGGCTTCTGATAATCTCTTCCCACTCATTTTTTAGTCTGTTGTGTTCAGCTTAAGGCATTTCTGTGGCCCCATACAGATGGAGAATTAAAAAGGACCTTTTTTTCCTTTTTCTTCCCCTGCTCCCCTCCCTGCTTTCCTGTCTATCTGTGAGATGAAAATCCACTGGGGGGAGAAGGAAAGAAAAAACAGTGATGGTGCTAGCGTGACAACTAAAGCTCCAATTCCAAATCACATTGTGAAGCTTCAAATATGCTGTGAAATAATTAGAGGGCACAAAGGAGTCCAGATTCTCAGTAGTGGAACCTGGTGATATCTCAAAATCTGCCCCCATGGCTCCTGGCTTGGCCAGCTGAAGCCATTTGGCAACAGCTGATGTATAACTTCCTGAAAATACAAGTGTTCTCTCTTTCTCTAACTCTGGTCACCACATATGTCAATAAGAAGTCCTTATTTTGAGTGCTGTGTAGACATCTTATGGTAAAAAAAAAATAGGAAAAGATGTGTAGCAAAAGGTATTAAAAATCAGTGAGAAATTAAAAATAACAAGACTATTTTCAAAGAACAAAGACAATAAAACATGATATGGCAAATTGCAGGAAAACAAGCAGAGCAGGGTTGTTTTTTTTTTTACTATGTAAAAAGAAACTGGAAACAAACAAAAAAGAAGAGGTATCAATTTATTAAAAGAAAATATATAGAATTTTGGGGGTTTTCCCCATGTAACTAAGGAGAATGAAGTAATTGGAGTGGGAAGGAGTTACATGCTTTTTACTTAGGGGAACTAAATCACAATAAAATCTTGCCAGGCAAATTTGATTTACTAGTTCTGTTGAAACTCATGTGGCTTCCTTAATATTGATTATTGCTTAATATTATGTATTCCATCTCTGCCTTGTGGTGAGCACACAGTGAAAGTCATCAAGACCTTTGTTGAATCAAATGAACCCTTCAGAAACTCTGATGCTGCAGAGAAGAGACCCAGCTTCAGATTCTCAGGACTCGCTCCCTACTCTCCTGTTAAAGCTTTTTAGCTGGAAGTCGGGATCAGTGAGGCACAGGCAGGAGCTTCTCTCCCTCTCCAGCACAGCAGTGCAAAGAATGAGGACTCTAAGGACAAGTCAGAGGAATGATCTTAAGAATGGCGTAGCTGCCTCCCGAAGATGAGAAGCAAAGACGCAGTGGGACCTCAGAGGGGTGGCTGCCAGGCCCAGGCACAGCCACGTCACAGCTGATCAATATTCCCAGAGTTCTGTCTGTGCTGCTTTCCGCCCCTGCAGTTACCGTGAGCGTGTGCCGAGGCGCTGGCTCCGAGTGAAGGAGGAGCGGGGCTCGACACCCGAGCAGCGGTGTGGGCTGCGGAAATCCTTCTGTGGGAGATGATTCATCCTGACACCTATGTTAGCGTGATGATATGTTTTTCCAGAGATGTCCCAAGCACTTTACCATGTGCCAATCCCAATCCTTGGGAAGACTTCAAATAAACTGAGTCAGACAAAAGTCAGTCTGGGTTCTAGGGAAATATGACGAGGTCAGGGCAGTGATATCCTGTCACTGAGAAGTGGATAGGGCATGACTGGAGCAACTTTGCATTTGTATTCTTGTGTCTGGGCACACAGATGGAAGGGAGTAGGAAATTCTGTTGCCTTTGTTGTTTATGGGTCAGACTGAGCCATCCCAGAGCAACTCACTCCTCTCCTGACCGGGTCTTTGGCACCTGCTAAATTCTTTCTCTGTTACCTTGGGGTCCTGTGGCTGCAAAGTGCCATCAGATACTATCAGACTGGGGAGTGGGAAGGGATAGTCAAGGGTTGAGATGGACAGGACACATGAGTGAGGTCCTCATGCCCTGCATGTAAATAAACAGAATTACTCTGCTTTCCTTTTATCTGTGTGTAGTTGTTTGCAGCAGCACCTGCTATAAAATGATGTGGCTACTCTTTGGAGGGAGAAATGTGTGCACTTGGCACCAGCAATGGTCATGGGCACCAGTTTCCAGGCCTCACTATACTGCTGATTTCCAGGGAGTTATATCACTGCTACCCCTCATGAGCCAGCTTGGCTGGTCGCCTGGAATGCTTAAACCACTCAGAAACTCAGGCCTATCTCCTTGACCTGCACTGTCAGAGCTGATGCCACAGCTGGTGCCACAGCTGAAACCAGGAACACCTAGTTTCTGGAAGCCAAAGCAAGGTGGGTGTGAGAGTTCTGTTGTGACTGTGGAGGAGGGTAGGCTGTGGCCTTATGTCTTACAAAAGCTAGAGTTGTGGCTGGGATTGCTGGAAATTTGAAACAACATGAGTATCCTGATGATGACCAGAAGGAATAAGCAGTTTGTTCCTGAGTTTTCAAAACTCAAGGCAGTAGGATAAAGTAAAACAAGTTGGTTGTGTTCTGATATTAGATCACTTGGTCAGAGCATGGTGCTAATAAAGCCAAGGTCACAGGTTTGATCCTGTATGGACCATTCACTTGGACATAAGATTTGGACTTGATGGGTGCCTTCCAACTCAGACTGTTCTGTGATTCTGACACGTAGTCAACTTGAGCAGTTCCAGTCTTCCAGCTACCTGCAGAAACAAACTGAAGAGCATGGTCAGAGCCAGGGCTAGGATGCTCTCATTTCTTTGTGACCATACTCCAAAAGCTGCAGCAGCATTGCTAACCAAAGGGTACTACTGCCAAAAGAGTGAAAATTTAGCCTCATTTCCAAAATTTGTTGCAATTTCTCACTTTTTAAAAAATCTGTTTATAAACCAGGCACTCTTTTAGCCACCCAAAACCTGGCCATGCAAACCCAGTACAACAACAATTAACCTCCAGTAAAGCCAGCACTGTTAATCCCTTAAATAATGTATTTGGCATCATCTTGCCATACAATTTCATGTTGATATGACAATTTACAGAGGGCAAAAGTAAGTGAATCACAAGTATGAGAATGATGCATTTAAACAGAAGTGATTTTAGACAAAATGCCTGTACTGCATTTCCTAATGAGGAGGTAGTTTGGATTAAAATAGACTCCCTAGTTTTGGGCTCAAGTACTTTAAAACCAGAGTTTAAAGCCAGAGACATGGACTGTGTAAATATGTAGGTCAAAGACTAATCCTACTTATATTGTCCTGAGAAAGAAAATAGTGAGATAATTATGGAAAGTCAATAGTTTTAAGAGTCACAGTAGTTTCAATTAGATCTTTTAGACAAATAAAAAAGAAATCTAGAAAAGGAATTTGACTTTTCTACCTGCTTTTGAATAAAGTAGTTTGAAATTATCTTTTTCTTGATTTTTAAATATCCAAAAGTTGTAGAAAGCTAAAATAACATCTAGTGTTTTATACTGGGATTAAGTAAAAATTTTATCTCTTTCAAGAGAATTTCCCCCCCCCCCCAGATTTTGGGTCACAAAATGTTTATCCGGAACAATTTTATGCACACTATTCAAACCCTGGGGGGTGAGGAGGGGGCAGGGGGTTTGTGAGTCTATTCAATGTGAACAATTGTTTGTATAATACTACATTTTAGTGAATATATTACTCTATATAGCTGGCAGAACAGCTGTTCGTACCCTTGGTATTCCGTGACAGGATGCATGGGAGGGGCTTAAAGCTGCATCAGGGAAGGATCAATCTTGACATGAGGAAGCTTTTATTCACAGAGAAGGTGGCCAAACACTGAAGCAAGTTTCCTAGAGATGTGGTCAATGCCCAAGGCATGTCAGTGTTTAGAGGCATTTGGACAATTCCCTTATCAACCTGCTTTATCTTTTGGTCAGACCTGAATAGGTCAGGGAGTTGCACTCATCAGGAGGATGNTCCTACGGGTGGGGGTGCTTCGAGTTGGGTCGTGGTGTCTTCTCTTCTCCCCTCCGCTCCTCTCCTCTCCTCTCCTCTCCTCTCCTCTCCTCTTTCTTTTCATTTTCCACTGTGAATGTTTCCATGGAATTGCTAAGAATGTCCATTTCTATAGACCATTTAATCCACAAAATTCTACCAAGTTCCTCAACATCATTTTGTTCAGAACAGTCGCCTTTATGGAGTGATATCCTAATGATTCAACAGTGCCAGAATATTACAGACCATGTGTTCTTTCTAAAAGAAAGATGTTAAAGACCCTATGTGTGTACAGTGTTCTAGTGTAATTTGAGATATATCTACTGCTTGTGACAAAATGCATTGGGCCATCTATTTACTTTTAATTTTGTGATTATATGAAGGATATGAAAAAAAGATGTAGTGCTAATTTATTCTAAGCACTTTTTTTGATGGCATACAGGCTGCTGAAAAAGCTGGAAAGTCAGATCAGTTTTATAAGCAATTAAATGGGGTCTGTTGAAAGGTAATTAATTTTATGGTAGAGGTAAAGCAAGGTGGTGCTATAGTACTCATATCTCTGATGATAGGAGGAAAAGATAGTTCACTGATAATTAAATGTTTCCATGTGTTCTGGTTCCATAGCATTATTTATATTTCAGGTCTGTTCACTGTTTTGCTATTAAATAAGTTCTTCACTTCTGGATGGTTAAATGTGCAATTTATTCACGGTCTAATGAATATTTTATATGCCAAGGTCTTGATGAAAATTACCTATTCACGTAATAGACAGTGGCTATCTTCTGCTCATTAGCAATGTGATCAGCAGATGTGTATCAGGGAAAGCAAAGCTCCCTCTGATTTCCAGGAAGATGAGGGAGGAAAAGACTGATAATGAGTTGTACCTGGTTTTTGTAAAGACTGCATGTGGAAAAGTTGAGAATGCAGGTAATTACTTTCACAAAATACAACTGAGATATTCTGCAAGATGTGTAATTAGATTATACTCTCAGAGCAGTAAAAGTCAGAAACAAGTATGAGAGAAAAATCTATTCTGAGCAAGACCAGGAAAAAGAGATCTAGGAGTGTTTGTTGCAACCTTACATCCAGCTTTAAGGTTTGCATATAAGGAAATTTTGAAAACTTGCACTAGACAATTATGAACAAATGCATTCATTCATTTATTATCACACATACTCTCTCTTCAAAAGCTAAGATATTAAAGATATTGGTACCTGTGTAGTCTGAGCAGCCCCATTTCTTTGAGAATATTGTTAAATTGGGAATCTTAAACAGATTTTCTATGGAAAAAAATCACAAATTTAATTAACTGTTACATGAAAAAAGGATGACTGATCATATAAATCACTTAAATCACTTTATTTTTGCTAGGCCTGTCAAAAGATGTAAAGGTGGATTGTAGGTTGAAGTAACATCCTTTATTTATAACATCAGTCAGGAAAAACAGAGAAAAATTATGTTCCTAATCAATACTCATTCTATTTTTTTCTTTTTAAGGAGTTGATTCTTATTTGTTTCCTTCCTAATCTTACAAATTTTTTCTTGTTTTTCACTGAGGGGACTTTCTATGTTCTTTATTAATTCTGCTGATTCCTTTAATTCTTTCTTGTTTTGAGTTGTCCTTCTGGAGAAATGTTCCACCAATGCCACATAGTACCTTAGATGAGATCACACAGGACAGGCCACTATGCAGAACACAGGCAGGGACTATAACATGATCTGAAACACTACAACCTTACTCTTTGTCCATCCAAATATAAACATTTTCACTGCAGCTGAACATTGAGAGATTTTTAGAAAAGCCTTTGCTCCTTTCTTCATCCACTGCTGCTAGTCTTGAATGCTGCAAGGCTTGAAAAGTGATCTAAGAGGTCCTTGTACTTTATTATTTTTTTTTTAGCACAGAATTTCATTTGCCATTTAATAACCCGTTTATGTAAGATGAAGTCCCTCTGAAGCTCATCAACAGGATCTTTGTCCTTGAGTAAGGTTGTAGGAATAATTAATATTTTGGTCTAGCTGCTAAACAAAAACTGATTAGCATTTAAACAAGCGTATAAATGTTTCATTGTTTCTTTCCAAAATGAAAGCCTGAGTTGAGTAGGTTACTGTAGTTGAAAATACGCTCACGGAACCTCAAATGAAATACTCTGATGCCCACATATTTTGAGGGGTCAAATCAATAAAGCATTAGCTACCCAAAATTTCTGGGAGAGGTTCACCAACAGAGGTTCCAATAGTTCACCTTTTGTCAGAGCCTAATGGTTAGAGTATTCCTGTAATTGAACTTTCTCTGAGGGAAATAGAATAATTAGAGTTTTCATCTCTTTATGGCGTGTTCTAACTACTGGCTTATTGGAAAGAGGAGTAGAAATTGTTTGATGGTCTAGTTCTTCAGACATTTTTTTTTTTTCCAGAGTGATCTGATGTACATGGGGTACTTCAGTTGTGAAGAAAATCAGAAAGAGTTTTGGCAAAATAACTCTTCTTGTCACGTATTCCTCCGTGCTTCTTTCCTTCGTTTACCTTCCTATTACTTTCACCTTTCTCTAACTTGCCACCTGTGATGGTAATTACTAAATAAACTAAGCAAAAGCTAGGGAAGTTAATTTTTACGTCCTTGCTATATTGGAAAACTACTCTTTTATCCTGGTTTTCCCACTCTTTAATCCAGTTCATCAATTTATCATAGTGTCAGACCTTAAAATGTTTTGTAACAAATATTTTCCAAAGTCTTCTCTAAATCTTATTTCTCATTACTTATTAATTAAGTAAAATTAATCATATGCAAATTGAAATGAAGTACATAAAAAAACCCCAAACCCTTGGGTCATGTCTAATTTAAAGGCTATTTCAAGAAAACAGGAGAAATTCAGTGATCACTGGGCCTTGTGATTGCTAGATACTGCTGGAGAAAGGGTTTTTTATTTTCATGCATGAATTTCCATGGTCCATCTGTTTCACTGCATGAAGATTATTACATTTTGAAAAATGCAAATAAACATTTAAGACCTTTAATAGTTATTTGCCTGTTTATTTCAAAGGCAAATGGTGGTAGTTCAGTCAGGAATGTTCATATTTGCTGTACACGTGATGGTTTACATGCAGTTCACTTCTGCCAATGTCTTTAATGATGTCAGAGGTTTGTATGCAGACAGGAAAAGTTTATGGGACCTGAACCAAAAGTCATGAGTCTTGATTCTTTCAAGAACGGTGTCCTGTGAAAGCTCAGAGTGTTTCTATACTAGGGTGTTTCCAGAGTGTATGAAATATACATTAAAAAATCTGAGATATTCATAAGGTGCTAGCTGTCACTTTTGATTTAGAAGAGCAGCTTGAGTGCTCCATGAAGTGCTTTTCTCTTGTAATGCAGAAGTTAGAGCACTGACCAGGGGTGGGAGACACCCACCTTCTACTTTCTACTTTGTTAAATGGAACTAATTCCCACCTGCCTCAGCTCAAAGGTAATACCCAGTGGTGGTGCCTGAGGGAGGATGAGCCCTCCGTTTCTTATCATGCCACTTCCTGCCAGAGCTTGAAAAAGTTCAAGATCAATGGATTTAAATGCATTGAGCAAGAATTGACTGTGTTCCCTGGTAGCTGGCATTCGCATGAAGGAACAACAGTTTGTCTATTTCCAAAATAAAAAGGAAAATAAAAATGAAAGTAAGAATTTGAAATGCAAGGAAACCTTTAGAGGACAATTGGCTCAGTTGTGAATAGCAGGGAGTTTCTCAGTACCATCCATGTCATCCCTTTGGGAGTACAAGACCAGGCTTGCCTAACAGCAGCTTCATCCCATAATCAGGGAGATTCTTACAAGATACCTATCCAAATCTTGCTGTCAGCTATGATTCATGACCTTTGATACAGTAGGTAAATGAACAGAAAGTGAGATTTATTTAATGCTATATAACAAGCCTTGGGGTTAGAAGTCCAAGCTCTCTGACACAGTCAGCCTTAGTCATTAGAAGGAAGCTATTTCAGTAATGAATTATTACAACCCCGGGAGTACTTTGGTCATGGTCCATCACCACGGTACACTAAGGACCTTAATAGTGCCTTACAATGTCAATATGTGCTTTATTTAAGGTTCATATCATTTTAGCCAGTCAGAAAGGATAAAACTCACCCCTGTGCAGCAGGTCAGAACGTGGCCTATTCATCTTGCTAGTCCCACAAGAGTCCTCAAAATGCTTTTTTAACTGAGACAGAAGTGACACATAAAGCTTCTCTGAGGTCTTTTGCACACAGATGGATTTCAGCTGTGAATAGGAAGTCACCAATTTGCAAATAAGTTATTTGATGGAAAATTCTGCCATCAATCAGATTTGCTAAATTATATGAATGATTTCTCTAGCCTTACCTACAATATATGAATCTTATCTTCCAGTGTAGTTTTGGGCAAGCAAATTTCATGTAAAATAATGTCAGAAAAAGAATAGTAAGAATGGAACAAGGGATCATTTAGATTAAATACTTTGGTTTATCTAACCTTAGGCCAAAGTATTCAACATCAGGCATCCACTTCCTGGAGGATGACCGAAAAATTAAATTTTTATTAACTGCTTAAATCCATTATAACTCCCTCATTCTTTCTAAGATTTATTCCAAATTTTGCCTTTAAACACTTCTAACCTCTCACACTGATGCTTACTGCAATCCTTAATACCATCAACAGTTTCTGTTAAGAACCAGTCTAGGCTGTGATTTTGCAGCATCCTGAAGTGACACAGGGCATTGCAATGTCCCATCTGTCAGGGACCACTGAGAACCTCGTGGTCAAAAATGAATCCTGCTGGAGGAGCTGGTTAAGTGTCTGTTGGGAAATAACTGAGAAATGTGAAATGGAAAAAAATACTGAATTCCTTTTTCTCTTTCTGTGTGGTCATCATAGATTACGTCTGGAAGACCATCTGTGGAAGGTACGATAAAAGAAAAAAAAAAGGCAAATTAAAAGATCTTTTGTTGTTGTTCAGAAGAGTCAAATGGCGCTTACCATAAAACTCAGAAGACCAAAAAATTTTATTTATTTATTTATTTATCACATAGAAAAGAAGCATTAATACATGTTTCTGGCTTCAAATTGAGAACTCAGGACAGCTATTATTTTTTTACTTGCTGCAAGCATCCACATGTGTGCATGCAAATTTCATCCTTCTCTTGTCATGCAGCACAGAATAGATGTGACTCCTATCAGCTGCTTTTGAACTTTGAAATATTCCTTTAGCCCTATCTGAGATGACAGTCTCATTGTAAATAGGCCCTTGCTTCCCAATTAGGCCTGTGAGCAGCAGAGAGAAGCATGAACAAAACACTCTGCTGGCAGAAGCAGGAGGAGAAATTCCACCAAGGAATTTCATCCTTGACGTACCATATTGGATGAAAGCCGTACCAAGGTCTGCAGAAAATGGATTAAACACCAGTCACTCATTTAATGGTCTCTTGTGGCTCCCTTCATCCACACATGGCACACAGTAATGAAAACAGGCACTTTTACTTACCCTCTCAAGGTTCTGCTTAGCTGAAATTGCAAAACCTGCAGCCTGCTTGTTATCCAAGTCTTTGATTAAACATCAGGATTTGGATCCCAGTGAGGCCTCGGCTTGTTATTCTGTAATAATAATAATAGATAATCTGTTGCATTCAAAAAATTTACCCTTGATTGTATAAAGAAGAGATCTCCCCCAAACCCCAGGGAGGTATTTTCTTATTCAGGTTTTAAAAGCAGTTGTAATTTCATCACATCCCTTTTGATCCTCCATTACAAAGTGATGCATGAGAAAAGGAGCAGTGAGATCATAGAATGTGCTGAGTTGAAAGGGACCCATCAGGATCACTGATCCTGCAACTCCTGGTCCTGCATAGGACACCCCAAGAATCCCACCCTGTATCTGAGGCTATTGTCCAAACACTTCTTGAACTCTTTCAGGCTTGCTGCTGTGATCACTTCCCTGAGGAGCCTCTTCTGGGGCTCAAACACCCCCTGGGGAAAAAACATTTTTCTGATTTCTAACCCAAACCTCCACTGCCTCAATGATGTTTTCTCAAGTCCTGACACTGGTCCCCAGAGTGAAGAGATCAGTGTCTGCCCCTCTTCTTCCCCTCATAAGGATGTTGCAGACCACAATGAATTTTCATTTTTCATTCTTCTTGTCTCAGTCTCCTCTTCTCCAGGCTGAATCAATTATGTTTTCAGCCACAGAAAATTATTTCAGCCACATTTCTTATGGCTTCTCATGCAGACCCTTCACCATCCTTGCAGTCCTCCTTTAGACACTTTCTAATGGCTTAAGGTCTTTATATTGTGGCACTCAAAACTGCCCCCAGCACTCGAGGTGAACCTGCCCCAGCCCAGAGCAGAGCGGGACAATCCCCTCCCTTGCCCAGCTGGTGATGCTGGGCCTGATGGCCCCAGGAAAGGGCTGGCCCTCCTCACTGGCTGCCAGGGCACTGCTGACTCATGTTCAGTTTGCCATCAACCAGGATCCCCGGCCCCTTTCTGCAGCACTCCTCTCCAACCTCCCGTTCCCCAGTCTGTCTGTATGTCCCGGGTTCCCCCTTGCAGGTGCAGGATCCAGCTCTGCCTTTGTTAATCTCCATACTGTTGGTGATTGCCCATTTCTCTGATTTGTTCAGGTCTCTCTGCAGAGCCTCCCTGCCCTCGAGGGAGTCAACAGCTCCTCCCAATTTAGTGTTGTCAGCAAACTTAGTATTCCTTTGAGAGACAGGTCCAAGTTTTTAATGCAGATACTGAAGAGAACTGGGCCAAGGATCTGAAATATGCCTTCTACCATCTTAATTTTCTCAGTCAAAAATTCACATATTGACTTTAATTTAGGGGGAATTATCTCTTGGAATGCCCCCAAATCTTTTTACACAGCTTGTGTCATCTCTCTCTGAAATGCTTCCTGTTTATTACAGCTGTTCCCTGGTGCTGAAATAGTACAGCATTTGATTCCTTTACTTAATATTGTTAGGATTCAAGTCCCTCAAGATTTAGATGTTTAAATGCAAAATGCTTTAGTTCAAGCCCATCTCACATAAACTGTTATTAATAAGACCACAGTCATACACATCTGACTGTCACTCAGGTGTTTATGAAGGCAGAAATAAAAATCCCATTCCATCTCAGCGTTAATCAATCTTTGTCACTCCACCAAGTTCTTTTATCTGATAAGCTCCCCTGTGGCTAGGAGAAAGGAAAGAAAAGAATCCTGTAAAGGGAAGCCCTGCAGCCCAAACCAGCAGACCGAAGGAAATGGTAATTCAGCTGCATCTGGCAGCTGCTGCTGTTCAGGCCACCACAAATCACCCGAACACTGGCCACTGCTGGAGGTGTGCTGGCTCTTTCACCAACACCTCAGCTGGTCTCCTCTGGAGCCACCAGTTCTTGGAGCCTAAGGTGTCATTTTGTTTGTTCAAACCACAGTACACTCCACAATCCAGACTTACATCTTTCCTTGCCCTTCTCCCCTCTCACCTGAGCCAATCCCCACAGTAAGCACTGTCACAGAGACAATCCCTGCTGGTTCTGATCTGCCAGCAGAGACACAGCCTATAAGAGCAAGCCAGGAAGGTGATAATCCATCACAGGTGGCCCAGGCACTATTCCCATTAAAGGTTCATCTGTTTTTTGACAGATCTAAATTATAACCCAGAGGCTGCCTGCACCATTGTGATGATCAGGACTGAGCCTGCCCTCCAACCCAGGCTCCCTGTGGTCACGGCCAGTGTTTGCTCGTGTCCTGTGCTTAGGTGGGATCAGGTCATCTCTGTCCTCCTGGCAGGAGAACAGGGGCATACACTGGATACAGGGACATAGCCTGGCTGTGGGCAGCATCATGAGATACTCAGTGGGCGGCTGAGCAGATGCAGTCAGCAGAGCACCTCACCATGCAGTGTCCAGATGCATTGTTGGCTCTTTTCCCTCTCTCCACATGATGATGAGGTCGAGTCAATAAGCACCAGTGTGTCCCAATAGATAGGAACAGACCTTGGAGGGCACTGGGAGTTTTGCTAGCACTCATGCAAGTCATCTTCTGGTGCTAATGTGAGGGCTCACCTCGCAGCAGAAGAGAGGAGTGGAGGAAAATGAGGCTCCTTTGGAGACTGGCAGAGACAAGAAGAAGACAGAATGTCTCTAATATCTTTAAACACAAACAAGATAAATTGTACCAAATGCAAACTTGCTGATTTCTTCTGGGATGCTGCCACGAAGATAAACAGAGTTCAACAACAAGGTAATTATATGAGTAAATAGAAGCAAGAGTAAAGGAATAACATTTAAAAAAAGAGTAAAGAGAGTCTCATGGGCAGCAAGTGCAGGGAAGGGGAGACCATTAATGAAAACTTTCTGAGTGAGTCTGATATAAAATGTTCTGTGGTCAAACACTGAGTTTATAATAAGGAAACTGCAAAGGTGAGGAGAAAAGGTAAGAGGATGGTTTTGGGATGTACCACAAGGGAAAATATAGTGTAACCCCAGTCCGTGTGACTAATTCTCAGAGTTTACATTGTCTCTTTATGATGCAGGAGTAAGTATGTCACAGCCTGCTCTTGTCCATGGGAGCTGGAACAGCACTGGATTGGAGAAGGTTGGCCCAGAGTGCCTTGTTCAGCAATTTTGTCAGAATGGCTCCTCCTGGACTAGCAAATATTGTTTTAACATGCAGGAGATTGTGACAAGGTGTAATGGCATTTAAGACACTGCTGTGCAAGTGATTATTTTACATTTTTTCATGAACAGTCCAGATGGAGACTGAGCTGGTGTTTTCCAGGTAGACACATGACTCAGAGCAAGAAGGGGTTTGTGATAAAGCCCTGAACTTTTGGTTTCCTGACACTGTGAATGCTCCAGCCTGAGAGAGGGAAGGGGGTGCCAGCATTGCTCAGGGCAGATGGGGACAGCTGGAGACTTGACCAGCATCCACACACCCAACATAGCATTTATAAATATTCACTGTAGCCCTCAAAGGCCTGGGATTGTGTGACAACATTTAAAATTTAAATACTTATAATCCCCTTTGCAAGGGCAATATGTAAATTACATGACTATCATTTTGGTCATTGAATAGCTGGGAAAGATTCATCTAGTGATGCTGTTGTTTGTTACCAGGATGGATATAATCTCTGCCTAATGGTGCCATTTACCTCTGTTTTAGTGCTGCTAGACATAGATTTCATTCTACATCAATTCTTCATCAGCTGTTTGGAAAGTCAGGCATAGAAATTCAGAAGCTGTCTGGGGCATTTTTCTTCTCACTGAAATTTTATTTCAATTTTTTTATTGCATATTAGGTTGATTCTGATCAACTAGACCAAAATATTTCTCTCAATAAAGCTTTCACAAATGCTCTTCAAAGATTTTCTGTTTCAAATTCACCCTATTTCTCTTCATTTCATTTTTCCTGACACGCCATGGACAGGAAGTGAAAAAAGGCACAAATTCTGTAGACAGTAGAAGACCACCTATCACAGTAGATTACTAAGTTGATACACACTTTCAGTCCTGTCCTGAGGTGATATTTAGAAATGAGGTGGTTTTTTTTTTTTGGTTTATGCTATGCTGTGCAGGTCTGACTTTCTGATACAAATTGATTTGGTATTTTACTTTGTCAAATATTTTTGACAGACAGAAGAAATTAGTATCAGGAATATAAAACATTGCTATACCAGCATCACTTGTTTTGCAAGTATGAAAGGTAGGAATATGAAAAGGACATTATGTAAGGCAATAGAGAATCTAAACCAAATTATTTTATTACAAGGCAGGAGAGAAAGATGCTTGGTTCTAGGTTTTTAAAATAAACTTCAAATTGCACAAATTTTAATAACATTTTTTTCCACTTATTGTCTGAAAATTGTATAAGCACCTGAAAAAAGCATATTTAAACCCACAGTTCATTACTATTTATTGAAATACTGTTCTTACTTTTCAACTCCTTCCTACATTTCATTAAAATATCATTTTCCTGAGGATTATAATACCTTAAATTTGCACTAAAACTAACAGCTAAGACTGGAATCAGGATTAAATTTATGTTTCCTCTCACACTATTTCTGCAAGGTTTTAGCAGCAATTTCATTACTTTTAGGGGACAATAGTTATTATAATTTGTTTATTGTAAATCATTTGGTTTGCCTCTATCTAGCACTGGCTTTGTTAAGAAGTCAGTTCTTAAAATTGTGAAGGCCTGGACTTCAACATTAATGTTTTTAACATGTTTTACAATATTTGTTATCTAATTCAATTCTATTGCTGTGTTGAGACATATGACTTGATTATTAACAATAGAGTTGCGAGTTTCTAAATACATGACATTAGCAAATTAAATTAAATTATGTGCTCACATTTTTTTATTCTTTCATCCCACAGTTATCTGGGTAAAACAGGATGACAATTTCTTTTTCAGATGCACAATTGAGCTGACAGCTGAAGTGAAAGTGCATTTAGAGAGTTGTTTCTCAAAAGAACAAAACCAGTAATCAGCTTTTTCAACAGGAGGTGTCTCAGGTTCATCCAGGACTTTTAGGAAAAATGATTGGTCTCTATTTTTTCCAACCTTGTTTTGGTAAAACACATTTACTCAAACAGTTGTTTGCACTCAGTGGCCCCCTGTATTGGGCTTGCATGGCAAAAAAAAACAGGGAGGGAGACTTTTTGTAGAGCCAGATAGTGAGAGGACAAGGGGAAATCTGCTCAAAACTAAAAGAGGAGATATTTACCTTAGATGTTAGGAAGAAATTCTTTACTGTGAGGGTGGAGAAGCGCTGGCTCAGGTTGCCAGAGAAGTTGTGGATGCCTCATCCCTGGAAGTGCTCGAGACCAGGATGGATGGGCCCCTGGGAAAGCTTTAATAGTGGGTGGCATCCCTGCCCCTGCATGGCAGTGGGATCTAGATGATCTCTAAGGTCCCTACCAATTTGAAACATTCTATGAAAAAAGTTGTCTCTCTAATTTGCTGATTATAAGGAGCACAAAGGGAAATGACCATTGTTAAAAGGGACCATTTTCTTTGCTTCAATTAATCAAGCCAAACACAAGCCCACGCAAAACCAAGCAAACTGTATTTACAGATTATTCTCATTTTAATGTTAAAAATTGGAGTGCCATTTGCACTTAATTGTCAGGTATGGCAACTACCAGACAAACATGCAAAGCACAATTGATGTTAACCTGGTTTTAGTTGATGCCTGTGAGAAAATACTACTCAAGTAATTGTAGTTGCTTTCTGCTGAGAAGAAAGGATTGAGGGAGGAGGAGGAAAAAGGATAGAAAGTAGGATTGACAAGACACTTCCAAAACTGAATGCTACATAGATAAATTTCTCCTAAAAATACAGAGTAATCTTGAGTTGCTCCTAAAGGTTTTAGTTAGACCTGAAAGAAAGCAGAGATTTGAAGGGTAGGTTTGTATTAAGACTTTTTTCGTCCTAGAGCCTCACTCTAAAGTTCTGCTAGTTAGGACATGTTACAACGGGATTTTTCATTCTCACTGAGATATTTTTTTCTTCAATAATAAAGCAGTTCTTGGAGGTCCATTCATAGAATTACAGAATGATCGAGGTTGGAAGGGACCACTGGAGGTCATCTGGCCCAACCTCTTTGCTAAGGAAGACTGCCTAGAGACAGATTTCCAGTCTGATCTTCTAAATACTAGTAATGGAATAGTTCTGATGACTATTGAAGATCTTCCATCATTTTCAGAAATAAAAAGATAAATATATTCTTTTAATAAGAGTAGGATTACCAACTGTTCTCACCTAATTATAATCTGCCTTAATATTCAGAAGTTTTATTTTTACTCCATATAAAATATAAGAAGGAATGGAGAAGTGGAAAGGAACAAAAAACAAGTGAAAAGCAATAAAAAAAAGGTTGAGGTGTATTACATTTATTTCTCACCATTTATCCTCTGTGAGGATGAAGTAAAAATAAAAAATGCTTACCTGGAGTTCTGATGAACAAGAAAGAACTTCTTGATTTAAACTGAAATTGTTTTACATTTGTCATTCTTTGGGACTAGAATCTTTCATCTGGTGGAATATAGCAGAACAGGAAAAGATCTCTTAATAATCTCACTAATGATAATATTTGTCATAAAACTTGCAAGCAGGTTGTTTTGAAAAGGCCAGATCATCCTGACCTATCCACAGGAACTGAAACTGTTACATATAGGCAAGAATTTTTCATGTTGTACTTGTAACATTAAATTGAAGTAAAATTAAATGTTTCAATCTCTTTTTGAGAATTGATTTCTATTTAAAATGTGCCATGCTTTCCCTAACAATACCATTTTCTGTCTGTAAGCTCTACACTTCTAATTTTACTTTGAACATCTTTTCTCTCTGGTGGGAACCAGATTTTTACATTCCCTTTAAATGTTCCCTTAGGCATAAGTTACATAGCTGTAAAAGGAGGCAAAGATATTGGAGGCTGCACATTCAACAGCTTCAACCTTAGCAAGGTCACCTTATTTGCATGTATCACTGCATTTTACTCTGCAGAAGGACACCAATATTTTAAGCAGGCTCTGGGCTCTTCTTTTTAATGAACTTTAGGAAATTTCTAATGGAATTAGTTAAATTTGCCTTTCCTGCCTTTAGGACAAGATATAAATGCACACACAACTGCTGCTGCTTTCAGAGGAAACGGTACCAATACAGCTAGTGGAAGATTTGGGGAAGAGAAAGATTCAGAAAACATAATTCATATATTTATTTGGGGGATTGTTCTCTGGGGGAAAAAAATCAACCACAACTTTCTGAGTAACAATAGCAGATTTTTATCTACATATCCAATGGTTTTATGTTTATTTTTTTTACCTTATTTCATCATTGCTGGCATACTACAATGCAATATAAGACAGAATCACAGAATCACAGAATCTCCTGATTCAGAAGGGACTCATCAGGATCTTTGAAGTCCAGCTCCTGGCCCTGCACAGGACACCCCAAGAGTCACACCATGTATCTGAGAGCATTGTCCAAGTGCTTCTGGAGCTCTGGTGCTGTGATCACTGCCCTGGGGAGCCTGTTCTGGTGCCCAACCACCCTCTGGGGGAAGAATCTGTTCCTGATATTCAAACCTCCCCTGACACAACTTCAGGCCCTTCCCTTGGGTTCTGTCACTGGTCACCAGAGAGAGGAGATCAGTCCCTGCCCCTCCCCTTCCCCTTGTCAGAAAGCTGTGGACAGATATGAGGGCTCACCTCAGCCTCCTCTTCTCCAGTCTTTGAGTTTATTTTAGTAAAAAAAGTTAAGGGCATCTGCTAGTTAACAGTGACTGAAACAACCTATCTGATAATCACTTTCCTGTTTCCTGTAGTGAAATGCTTGAGCATCTAAATTAAAGAATCTTCTACTTCTGGTATAATTAAATAATTTGTATTAAAATGTTGAACATTTTGATGAAGAAAACCACATATGAGGACACTGATTCATCAAAGGAAAAAGGATATTTCAACCTTTACTAACAGCAGTTGTCCTTTATGATTTGGAAAATAATTAATATAATTATTTCAACAGCCATGTAATTTCTTCCTAGAAGTCACTTACATTAACACATAGAAGAGAATTAATCACATATCATGAACAGACGTGAAAGTGATTGAAATACATAAAATAAAAATCAATCTGTCAAGATGTTTTAGAATCTCAGTTATATTTTGACCATGTTATTATTCATGAAACTTAAAAGAATGTTTGATTCCACTCTAACTTAGAATGAAAATCAAGGCTTAAATGTCAAATTTTCTTAGAAAGTCAGACATGTTAGCTTTCTGTTTTTCTAGTCTGTCTTTGAATCTTTTTGCACTGACTTTTACTTGAATACAAGGGAAACTTTTTTTGCCAAGCTATTTCAAAGCAAACTAATGGACCCTCTGTTTCTTCCTGAAATTAACATTCTAAATTTTGACAGGACCTTGGTTGTCACTCCCAGTCTCAGTCTTTGCATTTCTTCCATTCTCCTGCAGCAATGCTTTTTGATTGTTTTGTTTTCCCTGGTTTTTGACCCAGCATCCACCATCCCATCATTTAAACAAAAAGATTCTGATTGGGACTTCATACTGACTTTCATGGGAGACCACGCAAACAAAAAATCAGTTGTCACTTGGACATAACTCTGTTGGCCTCATCAGCAAACAGCACTGGAAATTCCAGCCCAGGAGGTTCTGCACTGTCCCCTTTACCTGACTAATTCTTCTCTGGCAGAAAAAGATCAAGCAAAATTTAGTATATTTTCTTTGACTTCCTTGCAGTAGAGTCAAATCCAGAGGGAAATGAAGGCCTTATGGCTGTGAACAGGGAAAGTGGTTCATGTGGCTCTTTAGTTTTGGGGTCACCACAGGGTACCTTCACACAAGGTCCTCTCAGAACATGATCAGCTGAAAGAATATCTACCTTAGCAATTTTATACAGCTGAAAACATGAAAATACAGATTTGTTCATGCACCTGTACATGTGAGATAAATATCACTTTTGTAAGATGAGAACCGATCACAGAAAAAGCATCTTGGTATGTGTCAGTTGATAAATGTCATATATTCCCTGAAGCAGTCCATGCTGGAAGCAATTTTTTAAGCCATCCAGCTTTGCTATGTGCAGAAACTGAAAAGCAATTCATGCTTTTGTGTAGTCTAAATGCCTTTAAAACTTCTTTCACTGCTGAAACTTTTCTTTGCACTCAGCCTCAGTGTGCTGAACTTAATGTAGTTATTTGGAATGCTATTAAAACAGACTAGCAAGTCTTGCTCAGAAATCTCAGTCATTTCAAAATATTAGATCACTGTAGAATTTTGGCTGCAAGACAGAGATGAGAAGTAACAGGGAAAGCTTGGGGGGGTTTGTTCTGGTGGCTTTGGTGAGGTTTTTTTTGAGTATTAAAGATTCAACCTGCTTGGGTTTTAAAGAACACTCCCACAAGGTTTCTCAACATTTTTCTGACATTTTACGTTTTTCTCCACTCACCCAAATAAAAGCTGATAAACCAAACCAAAGAGACAGAGTACAGCATAGGAGAGTTTCACCAAAAACATGGAATAAGATTGCTAACAGGAATGGGACACATCAGGACTATTATGTTAAAAAACTAGAGAGGCTGCACAGAGGATTATCAGGATAACTGGGAGTCTGGGGCCTACCACCTGCAGGATCAGCTTCAGGGAGCTCACACTTCTCACTCTCATCAAAAGGTGGCTGAGGGACAATCTGAGCTCTGCTTTCAGCTGCTTTAAGAAAAACTACAGAGGTGATGGAGCCAAATATTGTCCACAGTGACATGAACGTAACAATAGGTAAAAGCCTGGCATGGGATGTTCAAAGTGGACAATCAGATGAATCACAGCACTTGCAGGGCAGTTCAACAGAAGACAAGGTGAGAGCACAGCTGTAGACCCTCTATCCATGGAGGTTTTCACACCTGGTTGTGTCAAGCCCAGCCTGATCCAGATACATTGATGTTGACAGAAGTCCTGCTCCAAGCAGGCAACTGGACCAGAGGGCTCCAGAGGTTCCTTACAACCAGCATTGTTAGGATTCCACTTCAACATACCATGGAAAACACGATAGAAAAGGAAGATTTATTAAATTACATGGGGATTTCTTTCATAACCAGTGAAGAAAAAAAAGCCTTCAGCTTTTNTAATTTCTTCCTAGAAGTCACTTACATTAACACATAGAAGAGAATTAATCACATATCATGAACAGACGTGAAAGTGATTGAAATACATAAAATAAAAATCAATCTGTCAAGATGTTTTAGAATCTCAGTTATATTTTGACCATGTTATTATTCATGAAACTTAAAAGAATGTTTGATTCCACTCTAACTTAGAATGAAAATCAAGGCTTAAATGTCAAATTTTCTTAGAAAGTCAGACATGTTAGCTTTCTGTTTTTCTAGTCTGTCTTTGAATCTTTTTGCACTGACTTTTACTTGAATACAAGGGAAACTTTTTTTGCCAAGCTATTTCAAAGCAAACTAATGGACCCTCTGTTTCTTCCTGAAATTAACATTCTAAATTTTGACAGGACCTTGGTTGTCACTCCCAGTCTCAGTCTTTGCATTTCTTCCATTCTCCTGCAGCAATGCTTTTTGATTGTTTTGTTTTCCCTGGTTTTTGACCCAGCATCCACCATCCCATCATTTAAACAAAAAGATTCTGATTGGGACTTCATACTGACTTTCATGGGAGACCACGCAAACAAAAAATCAGTTGTCACTTGGACATAACTCTGTTGGCCTCATCAGCAAACAGCACTGGAAATTCCAGCCCAGGAGGTTCTGCACTGTCCCCTTTACCTGACTAATTCTTCTCTGGCAGAAAAAGATCAAGCAAAATTTAGTATATTTTCTTTGACTTCCTTGCAGCAGAGTCAAATCCAGAGGGAAATGAAGGCCTTATGGCTGTGAACAGGGAAAGTGGTTCATGTGGCTCTTTAGTTTTGGGGTCACCACAGGGTACCTTCACACAAGGTCCTCTCAGAACATGATCAGCTGAAAGAATATCTACCTTAGCAATTTTATACAGCTGAAAACATGAAAATACAGATTTGTTCATGCACCTGTACATGTGAGATAAATATCACTTTTGTAAGATGAGAACCGATCACAGAAAAAGCATCTTGGTATGTGTCAGTTGATAAATGTCATATATTCCCTGAAGCAGTCCATGCTGGAAGCAGTATTTTAAGCCATCCAGCTTTGCTATGTGCAGAAACTGAAAAGCAATTCATGCTTTTGTGTAGTCTAAATGCCTTTAAAACTTCTTTCACTGCTGAAACTTTTCTTTGCACTCAGCCTCAGTGTGCTGAACTTAATGTAGTTATTTGGAATGCTATTAAAACAGACTAGCAAGTCTTGCTCAGAAATCTCAGTCATTTCAAAATATTAGATCACTGTAGAATTTTGGCTGCAAGACAGAGATGAGAAGTAACAGGGAAAGCTTGGGGGGGTTTGTTCTGGTGGCTTTGGTGAGGTTTTTTTTGAGTATTAAAGATTCAACCTGCTTGGGTTTTAAAGAACACTCCCACAAGGTTTCTCAACATTTTTCTGACATTTTACGTTTTTCTCCACTCACCCAAATAAAAGCTGATAAACCAAACCAAAGAGACAGAGTACAGCATAGGAGAGTTTCACCAAAAACATGGAATAAGATTGCTAACAGGAGCGGGACACATCAGGACTATTATGTTAAAAAACTAGAGAGGCTGCACAGAGGATTATCAGGATAACTGGGAGTCTGGGGCCTACCACCTGCAGGATCAGCTTCAGGGAGCTCACACTTCTCACTCTCATCAAAAGGTGGCTGAGGGACAATCTGAGCTCTGCTTTCAGCTGCTTTAAGAAAAACTACAGAGGTGATGGAGCCAAATATTGTCCACAGTGACATGAACGTAACAATAGGTAAAAGCCTGGCATGGGATGTTCAAAGTGGACAATCAGATGAATCACAGCACTTGCAGGGCAGTTCAACAGAAGACAAGGTGAGAGCACAGCTGTAGACCCTCCATCCATGGAGGTTTTCACACCTGGTTGTGTCAAGCCCAGCCTGACCCAGATACATTGATGTTGACAGAAGTCCTGCTCCAAGCAACTGGCAACTGGACCAGAGGGCTCCAGAGGTTCCTTACAGCCAGCATTGTTAGGATTCCACTTCAACATACCATGGAAAACACGATAGAAAAGGAAGATTTATTAAATTACATGGGGATTTCTTTCATAACCAGTGAAGAAAAAAAAGCCTTCAGCTTTTGAACCAGAGGCACACAAATAAAGAATGTCCTCATCCTATTTCACAATGATGTATGATTGTGCAATTCACAATGTGTCGCATTATGCAATGGAGGGTGCAAAAAGAAAAATGCCATGATTCAGGCTACAATTCTCAAACAAAGTATTATTATTCCCTTTGAAAACAACCACCTTCTCACAGGGCTCCTTACTGTCTGAAAAATATTTGCCACATGACTGATGTTGTCACACTGGATACAAATGGAACCCATCTGGAGGAAATATCTGAGGGAACCAGCTGTTGAACCAGCAAGTGTTTCTTTGGGCTACTGTGTGAGAAAACAGTAAGTCTCTCTAATTAGAACTCTGCTAAGTGAAACTTGGATTCCCCTTTTGCTGTTGTATAGAAGATGAAAAGGTACCTTCCATCTTTCCACACCCCCAGGACACTCTTTCACTTGTATAATAATTGTTGCAATGCATCTGTAATGACTACAGCTGGGCAATATTCTCCTAACAAACCAGAAATAATTTGCAAAGCTTTCAGTAGTCTTGGGCCAACTTCTGTCTGGTTTTCATTCAAACTTAGTTCATATTCTGAACACATTCCCATGCCAGATTTTGACTTAAATTCATGCAGGAATGAAGGGTTTTCAAGGTCACCTGGAAGTCACAGCTGCTGGTTGATTTCCTGCTTACAAAGACTTAGCAGATGGAAATTGAGTAGTTTCAGATGAGGTGTACTTTTGAGCCCCCTCAGAATGGAGCTGATACCCAAGACTCTTGAGTACCAAACTACAGAATATAAAACAAAAGTAATAAGAAACTGTCCTCCAAACCCTTTGGCACAGACATTCTCTGGTTCACACAGCCTCAGCTGGAATTTCTTTGCTTCTGTTTAATTAGATCTGTATTTTTCAAAGGACTGTTACATGTAACTTCTTTCTTTTGTTTGCCTTTTCAGAGCAAATAAATTTGAGCCCACAAATTCAAGACAATCCCCTGAGACAAGTGCAGTTAGCTATGAAATGGAGGAGAAAACTCCAAGTGTAATAGAAAGCTCCCTTTGCCTGACATGTCTCCTTAGATTTTCATAAGTGCTTTACTTAGCTATCTGTACACAGCTGTCTAAGAAGCAAGGCTGTAAACAAGCCTCAGATGGCCCAGAGGCTGTAAGACAATTTCAGCCTTCTCCCCAGAAATGCACTAGATATATACATGTATGTGTCTTTAATATGTGTGTATATCCATATGTACATATGTGGAGAGAAAGGAGGAGGGAAAAGAGAGGAAAGACATGTCCATTCACGAAAGCTCACATTGGTCTTTGAGAGTAAAATAGACCATGGCCCTGGAATAACAGAATCACAGAATGGGTAATGTTGGAACACGGGTGGGGCCATCTCAGTCCAAGCTCCCTGCTCAAGCAGGGTCATCTCAGAGCACAGGGCACAGGATTGTGTCCAGGTGGTTCTGGAATTTCTCCAGTGAGGGAAACTACACACCCTCTCTGGACAATCTGTTCCAGTGCTCAGGCACCCGCAAGGTAAAAAAATTCTTCCTCATGTTCAGGTGGAGCTTCCTGTGCATCAGTTTCTGTCCACTGCCCCAGCACCACCAAGCAGGGCCCGGTCCATCCTCCTGACACCCTCCCTTCAGACCCTTGTCTACAGTGCTCCCCCTCAGCCATCTCTTCTCCAGGCTGAACTGACCCACCTCCCTCAGTCAGGGAGATACCCTCATAAGAGATGCTCCAGTCCTTGTAAGGTCTTTGTAGCTCTCTGCTGGACCTGTTCCAGGAGTTCCACGTCCCTCCTGAAGTGAGAAACCTAGAGATGGACAGGCTGCTCCAGAATGAAAGCTAAAACTCCCCAGATTTAAGGAAAAAATTGCAAATTTTGAATAAAACTGTCAGCTGCTCAGTTGATATGCATTCAAAAATTTTGTCTAATTAGCTAATTAATGCAGAGAATTACTGACAGTTATTTGAAAAAGTTATGGAGTAGTTCCAGATATTTAGACATGGTATCAATCTTCTAGCATTTGACCTTGCTAATTACTGCTTTATAAGTTTAACTTCCAACTCTTCCACACAACAGAATGAGTTTCAGGAAAAAAAAAATAATCACAACAAAGAAACAAAACCAAACCGTTAACCATGTATAAGATGTCGTATCTCTGAGTAGCAGAGCTTGTAAGAAAAGAAATCATAGCAGTCAAACTTGATTGCTTTTCTCAAAAATCAGTGAATGAAATAAAGAAACAACTATAACAGATCAGAAAACATACCTGGATTATACTAAAACACTGGCTATGGCAGCACAGTCATTTAAAGTAATTTTGAACTTAAAAAGAGACAGCTCGAGCACAAACAGGCTGTGGGGCCACAGAATATGAGAGTGGAACAGAAAGTTTGTGAGATGCATCTAAAGCAGCACAGGAATCAGCAGCATGCTGAGTCCCACCAGCCTCCCCAGCAGTAACTTGACAAAACAAGGTGAGCATCATGTGGAAAATATTTGTGGCAAGTGATGCTGCAAGGACCAGTGGAGTAAAAATTCCTGCAGAAAGGTATACTCAGCAGCTATATAGGCTGACAGCAAATAATTAACCTATGTCCATGTTATAAAATACAAGGCAATATGCTGTCATGGCATGAGCAAACGTGGCACCACACTGGGAATGATAACACCTGAACATTAATCTTATCTCTGCTGCAGATTTCAAGTATGATGGTGGGCAAGGCCTCTTAATTTTTTTGAATCTCATCTTTTCCCCCAGCTGTTTGCCATTTCATTAATGCAACCTTTAAATTCTTCATAATAGGAAGGATTCCTATTCAGGATTTGTACCTCACCCAGCACACTATGACAAGATCTAGACCACAGACACTGTCAGCTATATTCAATGTAAAATCTTGGCACAAATGCAAACAGTCAAAATTTTCTTACATCTGGTCTAGCAAGAGAATGAATCACTGTATGACTGAAGATGACACCATATGTTCTCTGAAGTAATATCCACAATTTCCCTTGTGAAGCTGCATTTATTCACTGTTCATTCAAATAAGAGACAGAAAATTGAACTTGTCTAGTAGAAAAAGAGGCATTTCGTTCTTTCCTATGTATTTGCCACTGTTTGCCAAAAAAACACATCAAATTTCGAGGGGGGCGAGATATTTATGCCAAAAAACCACCAAACAACAACAACAACAACAA
Organism: Nicator chloris; assembly: GCA_013400495.1. Taxonomy (NCBI): domain Eukaryota; kingdom Metazoa; phylum Chordata; class Aves; order Passeriformes; family Pycnonotidae; genus Nicator; species Nicator chloris. The sequence continues at coordinate 22,897 of WAAE01006242.1, read as the reverse complement.
AATTACATTGTCCACGTCGACAGAAAAGCTAACAAGAAAATGTGGAGGGGATATGAAACTTCATGCATCAAAGATTGTTCTTTCACTGGAAGCTGAATTAGTTTGCATTTCACCCAGGGTAAGAGCTCAGTTTCCCAGGAGCAGGTGACTCACTGATATTTCAAGAGGTATATTAGCCATGTAGTAACACATTCACCTTGCCTCACCTCTCCACCAGAGGATCAGCCTACCTTGCTTCTTGCAGTCTCTCCCTCCCTGGACCATCTCTGCATCCACCACGGCCATCAACAGGATTCAAGGCTCAGAAGGTCTCTGAGCTCAGTCTTTGTGCTCCAAACAGACTTTTACCCAATCATCTCCATGAGATCATAAAGCAGCAGAGACCCTTGGAAATAGATACACGAGTAAACAGAATGCCACCATTTAAATAACAACTTTTACAGACCAACTTGAACTCCTCGAGCCCAAAGCAGAATAAATACAGACAGTACATCCATTAGCTGCAACTGAATAAAACATTATTTATAAAATGGGTAATTTAGATCTGATTAATGTTTATAAATGTGTTTACATAAGAATCAGATATTAACCTATAGCTTTAAAGGATTTAATTAGCCTTGGAATATTGTGTCAGTGCACAATGAAAAATAACTAATTCACAAAGGAAATGCAAAGAAAATCTGCAAGCGCAAATGAGGTCAATTAATTAAGCAATTTGCATAAATTTGAGTGGTTATTTTCAGGGCATTACTGACATTTTGCACTTCCTATTCCCATCATACCAGCAAAAGTAGTCTTCTGTCACCCTATTTATATGATACATCAATCATCTCATGGGATCCCAGAATACCAGCACACACCACAGTATAGCAGCTTCTACACACAGGCTTTCTGAACCGTGCAGAATCCAGCATCCCATTTCCAGCTGTACTATCTTATCACCAGCAGATGCATTTACAGGCTGTTATAGCTTCATTCTTACCTCCAAATGGAGGAAAAAATATGAAATATGACTTCATCTCCATTACATTTTTACATCCTGAATACCAAACAGATGGTAACAATTACAGATGGGAGTATATTTCTTACACAAGAAGCCAAATGCTGCACAGCTCACCAATTGAAATCTGGAACGAGTCACTTAATGAATTTAGTTTATCCAGAACTAAATTGGTGAAAAAGGGTAGAGGAATTTGGCCTAAGAGTTACATATTCCTATGGTTACCCTGGGAAAACTGTAGCAGCAACCTCTTCTTAAAACAGCTGTGTCCACACAGATCCTTTGGTTTCTTCCTATTACCCATTGAGCAATCAAGGCACAAATTAATATTTTACTTTAATGCAATATTGCACTTACTCTAACTTTTTTTTTTTTTTGCAATATCTTTTCCTGTACGTTTCATAGACTACACTATTGAGAACTGTGATTAATTTTCTGAGTCCTTCTATTTTGTCCTCATCTGTTTAATATAGCCACAAGTGAGTTTTTCAATAGTGCATTTATTTCTGTAGCAATTCCTAGGCCAGAACTTCAGCTGATGTGAACAAGCATTTGTTGTACTGAAGTCAATGAAATAAAACTACCTGACATCAGCTGAGAAACAGAGTTTGTACATGATATATGTCAAGTGTTGGCATGGAACCAAAAATACAACCCAAATATAATTAAAAGAAACACTAAGGCAACCTGGAATAAATATTTTTAGTTTGCCTCATTTTTTATCACCTGGAGATATCTGTGATTTTCAAAAAGATCCATTTCAAAATTGATGTTAATGTAAAAATACTGAAACGTGCACTGAAAACTGTAAAAACTTTGAGGAGCTGGAATAATGCATTTGGACTGTTTCATGATGTTAGATTTGATTTTTATTCTTTTTAATGACTACATGAAAAAGAATAAAAATCAAACTAATTTTTTGTCTGTAGATCAATATATAGTTCAAAATCAAAACAACTTTAATTCCAAGAAGATCAAAATTGTTTATTTAGAAAATGTAATTTTCATCCAACATTTGCCTCATTGCTTTTTTTGCCAGACTAACCCTTTTCCTGTAAGTATTTGTGATCAAACCATTGCAGTACTGTAGAGGAGACAGAATGCTTTCTCTGACTTGCTGTTTTTTTTCTGTTACATGAAGTTGCAAAATTCTTACAAACAGCACAGAAAGTAATTTTCTGTCATTTTATGCCTTGCCTGCCCATTTTGCCTTCTTTATGCTGCTAAGTGCCACCAAGTCTCTCAGGTGTACTATTTTAATTGTTAAAAAAATAACAGCAGCAGAAGTTACTTCTCCAACTTCCACACACTGCTGGTTCCTCAGCACAGACTGTTTCTTCATAACTCATCGTGTTTCTATCTGCCTCAGGCTCAGCCTAATCACATAGAAAACAGAATTTCCAAAGAGCACAAAGGAATAGATGTATTAAGAAAAGATGTGATTACGACAAACAGCAGCTGGTAAAACACCAGAGAAGGTCCACAAGATCAGGAGATTCACATTCCCCAATATTTATCTGCTCCCCCTCAGCTTGAGCGCTGAGCGTACTTTGATTTAAACTGCCCAGCAAAACCTATTTTATGACACCCTGGATCACTGCAATCAGAATTTCCTCCTCTTAACCACTTCATCATGAAGTAGAAATCCTCCTGACCCAGTTGGAATTTGTAGTGATAAACATGTTAAAAAAGAACACCCTTTTGGTACTCTCATCAATTTGGCAGTGCAACAGTTCACCAGAGATGCAAGTGTCTTGTTGAATCCAGAATCTCTGCACAGTTTGGGGGAGTTCTGGAAGTGCTAACTGTGATTATGGGTATGGATCCTTATTCTACTATTTTCCAACCCCTTTTCATGAGAAACTTGGAAGAATTTACTATATTCCTGATGGGGAAACAACATCAACAATAATAAAAATCCAAAATATTTTACAAGATGATAACAGCATAACCTTCCCTTCTGTAATTCAATGTACATTCTTATCTGAGGTTTTTAAAAGCTGCAATATCTGTTATAAAGTTTACAATGCTCTAGGAATTAGTCCTTGACTTCTATTAGGAAACAGAGTTGAAAAAGATGCTTGGTGAGCTAAAATTCAACTGCTCTGTGAAGAGAGATGGAGAGTCCATGCTTGCCTTTTCAGGCTAAAGGAAACACTTTTATCTGCTGCACTGTTTGCAGCAAAAATTGCTGACATCATCTGATAGAGGATTAAGAATTAAAGGACATAGGTGACTTCTGGAGGAGCCACTCAAGAAGGACAATTTAAAATTGTCTAAGCTATCTGCCTGTATCTTTGGCCATTCTTATGGCCTTAAAGTTCATGCTAGTTATTCATTGAAGTGTGGAGGGTAAACATGCCACAAAGCCTTGCAATACACCAGCTGCATTCTGACACAAGTGTCTCAAACAGCACACAGAGCTCTTTGCAAAAGCAACCACAGGCACAGAACACACAGTCCTTGTTCCCTCAGTCATATCACCTCCATGTATTCACTCTCCTACCATATTTCCTCTTTTCCCCAAATAACTGGAATCAACAGCAAGTTGGCATTTTACAGAAAGAGGTGCCATGTTTGCAGAGTACAATTCTTGCTCCTGGGCATCCAGCGGTGGCTCCATGCCCTGGGTATCCGTGTAATAAACATAATAAAGGTGTTGGAAAACACACCAGAGCAATGCTAAGCACAGGTGGCTGGGGCAGACATAGTTCCAGGCAAGGATACAGAGATTTATATAGAATTTGGCAAAACTGATTTTGGTCTGTAAAGGGTTTAAATGCACATACTACCAAGTTTTTCTTCAAATTCTCTGCAGACTCTCCAGCTGTGTCTTAACTGATAAATCAGAGACAGAACAGAATTCTGAGCACTGTCCTGAGATTGTCACTACAGATTAATTGCTACCACAGTTGCTGGAATGGCTTTTGCTCCAGGCAAAGCTCAGGTATGTTCTGGGATTTGTTGCAATAAGCTGTATGGATGAGGCTACACTGTTTTGAAGGGGAGGAGAATTAAGTGTAGGAATGTGAGCAGTTATGTCACTTGCCTTCAGAGCCAGAATGCAAGCCCTTTGCCATACTGTCTGTTATTTTGACAGAAATATCCTCAGTGTAGGGAAGAAAATCGAGCTTGAGAGTTGATTGAGAGAGTCAGAGGACTGTGCAAACCCCAGCCACACGAACCTCACCCATTATGGAACTTGGGAGGGTTCATGCAATGATCTGTGCCTAAAACTGGAACTAAATATTGTTTTGTTGAATTGATTCACTCCAAAAAAACCCTCAGAAGGTATTTTTTGCAAATTGGAATAGCACTGGGTCCAATGCATGGGGTTGCATTGGTGAGATATTTATTTAGCTGTAAAAACCCAACAGATCCTCAGTTGGTGTAAGTTTATTCCATATCTACCAAAAAATCCATCATCTATCTCCAGGAACACTGGACTGAGACCAAGGCAGCAAGGCTGTTACATGAGGAGGTAACAGGGATTACTCCTATGGAAAGTGAGATGGGATTTGGGGAAGCCATGAAGCCTTTCAAACCCAGGAATAAGTCCACAGAAAAAGGAGAAGGAGCCCTGAGTCAAACACAGATTATGAAAACTGAAGAGGGCAGCAGCATAAAAAAGAAATCCAAAGTTTACCAGTAATCCTGCCTAACTCCAGCAGAGTGCCTCTAGTAGAGTCATGGCTCAAAAGAGATCAAAGATGACTACACTGACTGAGGGCTTGAACCACCAAACTTTCACAAAGCTTTGTGCAGAGCTGAGAGAAACTGATGAAACCTTCAATAAAAAATAAGATAGACTCTCTTGCCTTCGTGCTAAAATTATTTGATAAAAGGAACTCCTCAAGGGTGTTTCAATACTTTAATCTGAAAAGTGGCTAAGCATGAAATGGATGTTACTGGACTAACAGCTTCTGGGTGACTGTTCAGAGGTAATGGAATAACATCCAAATGCATTGAGAAGGAAAAATATTTGCTGAGATAAGTGAGTTTGGGGTGATTTATGAGTGAATTTCTGGATTTTCAGAAGAGCTATACAATTTCATAAAGGCCTATATGAAGGTGTGTTTTCATCTATGTATAATGCAAATTAGAGAAACAAGTTTTGAGAGGAGAAGAAAGATACATTTCTTAATTAGGAATTTATGGAAGATTTTCCCACAATGAAAACAGTTATTTTTACCTGGGAGGTATTTGTAATAGTGCAGGGACTCAGTGATATCTTGTACGTGATTTTGTTGTGATTACACCACCTCTGTTACAAGCCCCTACATCAGATGACCTCTAAAATATGAAAACAATCATTCTTCACTAGCTTTTTCTAAGTCTCAGCTCTGGCAGACAGACTCATCAGCCTCAGGTGCTACTCCAGCCATCTCCCCTTGCCTTAATCATTTCAATCTCTGCTTGAATTGTAAGCCTGAGAGCCCCTGAATGCCCCCTGGCTCGTGGCAGCCAGACTGACTTCGTGAAGTCTGGAAGGAGACAAGGAGCTGGTTAAGCTTGTGAGCTCAAATTAAATGGTTGACAGTGAAATCTGCTAACACTGCTCCTTAGCAAAGCATGAGAGAGTTTTGGATAGTAGCTAGACCTGACAGCTTCTTACAGATTTGTGGCTCGTCCTTGGAAAGAAAAGCAACACAAAAACAAGCCCTACAACAATACCTTTTACAAGCAGTGCTCAGTTTGATACTGGCTTTTATTTTTTACAATAGAATCTTGAAAATATCCTTGTGACAGCCATTATCAAATATCTTTTGGTAACACTGAGCACTGCATTTTCCAAAGATATTTGACAAGGGCCAGTAAGAAATATGTTTGATTAATTTAATTTGCTGTGGGACAAGAGGGAGCATTTTGATTCTGAGATTTCCTGAGCCAGAGGTTGTTTCAAAAGAGTTTTGATGACCTTTTCTTCCCATCCCTATTTTTTTTTAACTTATGTTTTGGTCACATGAAAGCTTTAGGCTTCTGCAGCATCAGCTTTAACAGATGATCTGTTTGCAAGAGCAGTGAACCATCATTTCCCATTTAGCTTTTCTGGTCCAGTCATGACCATGCAGAATTAAATCCTCTGCTGTCCAAGCATCTCTTTGCAAAATCATTCTGCTCCTTTTTTTCTTAGAATCTGCAGCTGGCTGTTCTCAGAGAAATTCTACTGGGCTACAAAGATTTATAACGTGACCAAAGAGAGAAGTTTATGTTCACATCACACAAAACTGTTAACTCTGTCCATACCAGTGCTGAGCTGTAAATACTGATAGCTGTAGAGCCTTATTCTGCAGGTTATGGCAACATTCCCTGTAGCAACGGGGGAAATGTCATCCTGTCCCTTGCCTGTAGATTCCCTGTGTGGAAGTTATGCTGTTATCTGCAGCTACAAGGGAGATACAAAAGAGGTACCCATAGCATTTGGGAGATCCATGCTCAGGTTCCCCACTGATAGAAACCAACACTGAGGCACCAAAATTTAATCTGGAGGAGTTCCTGTTTAATTTTACACCATGGGGCAAATTAGGAGTTTATGAATCCTCACCTGAAGTTAATTAAGGTCATCTCTCCCTTCAGCATGTGTTCATCATTCACTACTTAATGTTGCTTTTCTGGGGTGTAACCCACTAGGGAAGATCACAGGTCACTGCCTGGCTGAAGTTAAAGGTCTTTTGCTTTCTTCAGTATTGAGAGGTTTTGGGGAATTGCTCTGCTGGATTTTCTGCTGTCTTCTATTAATTGTTTAAGTGCAGTATAGCCTATTAAGCACTTAGATGGGAAACTGCTGATGATACTCCATGGCTCCTTTATTAACTTTCAGACTGTCTGAACAGCCATGTGAGTATATGAGCTAGCCTGTAAACCCTAGCTGATATCCCTAAATGCAGTGTATTTTCTAGGGCTAATTTAACCTTGTCTTTACAAAAGATTAATAGTACACAGACTCACTTTGAGTCTGCTTCCACAAATGAATATTTTAAGGGTTCTTCATCAGATCCCTCAGAAGTTTCTGATGAGCCCAAGTAGGAGCTGAAGCCATGTCTGTATTAAGTTTAGTTCTTTTCACAGTTCAACACTGCAGACAATCTCACCATATTTCTAAGCAAAGCATGAGAAACAAACTGAAAATAAGAATGTCAAAGTCACTGTCTCTCACACCAGCCTTTTCTGACACTTGATATTGTTGAAGCCTCATAAATAAAAGAAGGATGGCATACACAGTATTCCAGTTTAATGGCGATATATTTCATAAGTCACACATTTAAAAAAATGTTTCTCCTTTGTAAACAAAACTAAAGTCTCCAGTATGTTCCATTTTCCTCTCCCAGTGAAAGATTTCATGATTTTTCCTTAATACTTATTTGGAAGAAAAGTTCAGATTCATTGAAGTTAAAAATGAAGGAGAAACAGAAGAGGAAGGAGATAAAGATGATGTGAGCAAGGTGAAATGTACACATAATTTTACTTGGTTGTATCTGGAACAGCCACAGTGCTGCTGTATTAAAGTTACAGGAGATTTATCCAGGTGATCTGCCAAGAGCAACCACTAGACCATGAAAGGTCTATTGTACATCTACACTACTTTCTAATTCAGTGGTGCCTAAGCAGCACTGCATATCCATACCACTCTCTCCTTTTGTATATTACATTTCCAGTTTAGCATGGAAATATTTATATGGCAAATCTAAAAAAAAAAAAAAGAAACAAACTCAGGTATATATTTTTTATAAAGATGAAAACGATGCAGAAACTAGAGATTCATTTTCCCTGCTGTTTGCAACACTTTTCCATCAGTATTTCTAAAAGGTTCTAGGTTTTATTTTAATTACAAAAATCTTCAAAACATTCCCAAAGCTTATTAGGCTTCCTATTTCCATTCACCGCTCTGATGTATTTCAGCGCAAATTTGGCATTCCCTTGGGCAGGTTTGAGAGAAGACTGATATTGTATCATTAATTTTTTTTTTTCGTCTTTCTCATGTTTAAATAGCACAATATTTACTAGGTCAGATAAGGTTTGTTTTTATTCCAATAAAATAACAACTCTTTTAACATAGATGGGCAAACATGTTTGCTAATGAAAATCTCCCAAACACATTGATATTGTAGTCAGGGAGCTGTTTTAGCATTCAGTTGAAACAAACCTGAATTCTGAAGCCTTTGGGAAAGACCGTTTACAAAAAAAAATGGGAAAAGATCTTGTAAAAATTATTTTAAACAGTCTTATCTTGAAAGACTTATTTTTTCAAACCTATGCTTATCTGCATACATTCTGGAAGATTGTAATGAAGGTGTATTTCTAACAAATTCAAGAAGGGATAGCCAACAGGATTTTAATCCACAGCTAAAATCCAAATCCATTAACCAAAGTTTATATGGAAGGTAATACCTCTTTTTAAATATTTTTACTAAATTTATTGTTATATATTGCAATAGGAAAAAATATATTGTGTAAGAAAAAAAGAAGACACTCAAGTTCTGATCTGCTTTGTGTTTGAAACAAACAGAATTCAGATTGAACATAGGTTTAGAGTCTTAATTGGATCAACAAAGTGACATAAGTACAGTTGATACTTAATCAGAAAGAAAAATTTTTGAGCATATTAGAGTGGCACAGAGAAAAAAGAGATTTTCACAGCACTTCTAACTGCAAGCAAAAATAAACAAAAAATGGTAGTTCTTTAGAACTAAAATTTTTGTGTAAAATATCTCAAGGGTGTAATTAAGTGAAAAGTGCATTTGTGGAGAATGACTCTGTGTGTGTTTGTATTTTTTAACCAATAGCCAATATTTAAAGCCATTAATATAAAATTGGAGACGTTTATTCAAACACTTTTCTGCCTCAGAGATACAGGGTTGCTACATATTAAAAGTAAGGCTCTGAAATTCTCCTGGAAAGAAAAATCCCTCCTTAGTCTTCCATATAATATGTTAAGAATCTTAATTTTATCACAAAAAGGGAAGGACATTTCATAAAATTTGAAAAAAGAAATCAATCATACACTGGGAAAATCATCTGCTCTGTGCCTCCATCAATAACTTATCACATTAGATCATATATCCAGGGGAACAATTTCATGAGCAGGTAGAAGTAAAGTGCTGTTAGTCTCCGGTGAGCCAGCCAACAACCTCGACATAAACTGAGCTTTTCCAATGTGTTTGTCATAATAATTCGCCTGCAGTTTTTTAATCCCTGATTTGAAAGCATCAGAAAACTGAGAGGTGAGGGGCAGCTCTTTTAATGAGATTTCTACTGCAAAATAGTGTTGGATAATGTGCAATTAGCAGTGTGCATTTGCCTTAATTTTCCTGAAAAATTTGAGTCAGGGAAAAATAAACCACCACCACCAAAAAACCCCCAAACAACAGCAACAAAACACAAACAAACCACCTCACATGAAAATCAAAACTGGGATGATATAGTAGATCACTGGAAAAACTAAGACTATTCCAACACAGTATAAAATTTGCGTACCAACAGTTGTCACAACATAAGTGAGGCGTTTTTACACTCTAAAAGCAAGCGCTCAAAATTCCTTTATAGGAGTTAAGGGTCATCCCTAAAATTGGATCACATAGTACTTCTGATTATGCTTCACTAGTTCTGAGCTCTGTTAAATTTGTACCTAATTAATTTGGAAATACCTTTGTTGTATTTTGATTTATCTAATTATTCCCTCCTCATTCACAGAAGTAATATAAATCTATCGCTTTTGCTTTACCAAATTTATGACAGTATTCTGCTTTTTAGCACTTGAAAGTGTCCAGAAGTAATGATATCAAATAAGCACTCACCCTTGATAATTACTTTCTGTATTTTATATGTAAAATGTAAGACCAACAGAAGTCCATTTTATTTGACAAGGAAAAAGTAATAAAATTAGCTTTCTATTGATCTCCTCCTGCTGCCCTCCGAAGAATGATAAAGACCTAACTCCAGCAGGAACACCACAGTTTAGTTGTCACTTTGAATCTAGAGAAGCATCTTACCTGTAATGCTGTTAATCAAATGCAAAATGTATTTTGTAGCTCTCTATATATTGAAAGGCTGAGCAACTCCAACTCTCTAAACCTGTCCTCACAAGGGAAAAGTTCCAGCCCTCCTTATTGTTTGTGGCCACTGCTAGGACCCACTCATTTTTCTTGAGCTGCTTTAAATACTCAGAGTGGGGGGTTCATGAGAATGGAGTAGAAGGAGAGAATAACTTCCCTTGACCTGTTGGTCACACTTCTTTGAATGCAGCCCAGGATATGATAAGCTTTCTGGGCTGGAAACAAACTTTTCCAGTCCATGTCCATTTTTTTATCTACCAGCATCACCAAGTCCTTCTTTGCAGGATTGCTCTCAGTCCATTCATCACCTAGACTGCATTGACACTGGGGATTGTCTCAACCCAGGAACAGCACCAGCCATTTGGAACTTTTAAACTTCATGAGGTTCACCTGGGCACACTTTTCTAGCCTGTCAACCACAGACACTCATCTTGGTGTAATCTACACGGGAGCTGAAGGTGCACTCAGTCCCACTGTCTGTGTCATTGATGAAGATACAAGTGACTTGGCAACTACAACTTCTGCTTCTCCCAGGACTTTGGGATGTGCCTCATCAGGTCCCAACATCACCCCAGAGTGTTTAAACTATAACCCTCATGCTTTGATTTGCCCCTGGCAAAAGAGGGAATTCAAAAGGGCCCCTTGCCCCAAATAGACTGAAAAGCATTTTCTTTTTCAATAACTAAATATTACACAAGGAAGTCAAAACCCATTTGATATATTGCATTTGTCAGGTTATTTTTCATAGCACAGGCAAATCAATGTAGTAGTCATTAAATTAATGAGATACTAAAATTATCAAACTTTATGATTGTCATCAGATATATCAAATTAATCATAAGAATCAGTTTCTGCAGTTATGAAACCTCTTAACATTATCAATCAGTAGCTAATGCTGATAATAGAGGAATTAAAGGGATAGTTATAGACTTGAAAATCAATAGGACTCATCAGATTTCATAATACTAAATAAAAGTTAAGTCAAATTCAATATCTGATTTTTGAGAATAAGGTAATCTCATTTTGCTAGACCAAGACTTAAGCAAGCCTTTGCTCAAACTGTTCTGTCTCAGTGTGTCTCTAGTTTGCTCTAGTTTTGAATGCAGTGCAGCAAGAAGATATACTGTGTGTTGAAAAGATTGAATGCCTGAGAAATATATTTTCTTTAATTTCCATGTAAAATGCCAGCTGGAAAAAGTCTCTGTTTGGCTTTGTTTTACACAATCCAGGAGCAGTGGGGAGGAATTGTTTAGAAAAATATTGAACAACTATAACAGCTTTATGACTTAAATCTAAAACAGGCATAGGAAATTTTCAGTATTACACAAAAGGCAATGAAATTATATGTACACGGGACTGTAAGGAATTTGTATCCAATATATCCCTTTTTGGCTGCACATTTCTGTAGTCTCTATGAGCTAATGATATGTTCAAAGTCACTACTTTGTACATCCATAAACAAGTGTAGATGTGTCTGTTTTCTTTCCAGTCCATTACTTTCAGTTCTATTTTTTTTTTTATCTTGATGTTCTCTCCACATAGTGAACAGAAAATATATGTTCTACATGAAACTGTAGAGATTCAAGGTGCCGTCCAGCCACAAGTAGGTGTCATGGGTTGGACTGGGAAGCTGTGTCCCAGGAAGTTACATCAAGGGGTTAAATATTGGAGGTTTTCAGGAAGTGCTCTCTTTCGCATTCTGGCCGTCAGCAAGGTAACAGGGCCATGCCGTGGCCGTGGGTGGCCTGGGGAGGGGCTGGGCCTCACCATCTCTCCCTCCCCCGAGAGGGAAGAGGGGGGTGGGAGGCTGTGAGGGGGCCTGGCCTTACCCCACGGACCACGGGAGCCCAGGGATAGCCCCGGGTGGATTGGTGCCTGGCCACCCTCCCCTCTGCGGGGCGGGGGTGGTGGGGCCTGGCCAGGCGGCGGAGAAGAGCCCTCCATTTTTCCCATCTCTCCCCGCTGCCAGTGGAGGGAGGAGGGAAAAGGGAGGTGGGGGAGTCCTGGCTGCAACACTGAGAGCAGCCGAGCAGGCGGCCCCCGGGCTGTGTCCCGGTGGGGGAGACCCACATGGAAGCCTGGAAGGGTCCCAGGGGGCCCAGCCAGCAGGGTGGGGTGGGGCCTTGGGCCCCAGTCTCCACANGGATTGTGGGGAGGAGGGGAGGTAATTTTGACATTTCAAGTTTTTTTCCCTTTTCTCTTCTTGTGTGTGAATAAACTATCTTTGTAATTCATATGTTTAGGACTGTTTTGCCTTTGTTTTACCCCTAATCATGGTTCTCACGGATGGGCAAATAGTTAAATCAGAACAATTGATGGAGATGCTGGGCAAAACAGTAGGCAAGGAAGAGGAACCATAAAGAGTTCTTGGACAAAGCACTACAGTACTGGATAATAAAGATAATTGCAGAAGGATGTGTAAATTGTTTGAAAAACTGAGGAGATGTATATATCTAAAATGGAAAAGAAATCACACAAACCCCAAATAAACTGTGTCTTCAACTGCTCAGATTATGGGAGGCACCTCTGACATGTTGTTTCCCGAAGAGCTCATGTGTAGGAAAAAAAATTCTCTGATTCAAAAAAAAAAATTCTAAAACTAACACCTCAAAATTAAATGTACTATTTTGGACTTACCATATAGGAAAAAAACAGATTTATTGATTTTTCCAATGGAAAATGAAGTTAGTAAAGTAAAATAAGTGATAAAATTAAATAATAAATAAAAAACACCTGCGAAGTCTGATTTTTCACAGATAATGTTTTAATTCTTGCTTAGTTTTTTTATTAGGTGTTCACGTTTTTCATTTATGACATTTATGTTCTAGTTTGCAAAAAAACTTAGAGCCAAAAAAGAAGATAGATCAGTTGAACAGCTGAGAAGTCTCTGCTGACCAGCCAAGCTTCTTAAACCCTAAGCTTGATTTATTTTGCTAGGAGGACGAGAGTATTCAGATACCAGAAGTACTGAAACAAAAAAGCCTGGTTTTGATATGCAAATTTGAGGATCAGTTCTGTTGTCTGAAAAAAACAGACATCCAGTGATGGTTGAGAAGGCTGAGAGTTATGAAAATATTCACAAAGAAATTGAGTGTAACACAGAGCTGACAGAGACCTTTTTGGGACTAATAACTGGAGATCAAGCTGCATGTGATATATAAATATAACATAATTAGTATAATATAACATAATATAATATAATACTATATGATATGATATATGATATAATAATCATATTATGTGATATCATACAATATAAAAGATAATATAATAGCCCAATGTCATGCAATATTTTATTGTATCACAATATTCTCTGCAAAACTGACATTTCCTCCGGGGATGTTTTGATTCGTACTGATTGGCTTTTCTATGTTTCCCTTCTGGAGAACACCTTTGGGCTGACTCAAATGATCACAGTCACTATATTGATCCTTTTCTACTCCTACATTGAATAAAACTGAATATAGCTGAAATAACTTGCGCTTTCTTACACACCCATTTTGGTTTTCTGTGTTTCTGTGTTAACCAGTCATCATCTCCATTACTTTTTGTTCCTCTCCTAGAAGACCTCTTGTAAAAGGGGTCTCACTTCCTGCTTAATTGATACTGCTGGTATCATATAAAATAAAAATAATAATAAAAAATAAATGTTCTTCGATAATCAGAGTCCATCTCCAAAAGCATCTAGCTTGTAGGGAACCCCCTTTAGGCAGTGTAGACCTATTTTAGGCATCTTAATTCCAATTTCTCTATACTAATACCATAATACCAACTATCCAGCTAAAGCACAGCATCCAAGGTGTAGTCATCCTTTCCGTGAGGCTTGCAGGCTGACAGTGCTCTGAAATACCAGATTCCTTCTTGCATTGCAATTAATGAACAAATGAGGACTAGAAATCTTGACTTTCAGTTAATGCTGTTTCTAATCTTCACATCATCTAACCAATTTCTGAGTAAAGCAAGGAAGTGTGTGTGAGGAAAAAAAAAATCTAAGTAAAATATCTTTACAGGCAATATAAACTGTGTTATCTGAGCACTTCAAAACTGTTAATGGAATTTATCTTGACAGCTTCACTGTGAAGTAGGGTAGTGATAATAAATTTTAAGAATAAAGACCTGAAATACAGAAAGACCAAGGGTCAATATTAAAAACAAGCCAACCAATAAATATATTGCAAAACAACCAACCCACCCCTCCATCCAAACATGAAATAAAGAAATTAACAACAAAACTTTAAATATACCTAATCTTTCTAGACTGCTGCTGTGAATTTTCTATTCTATGATTAACATGTATATTTGGGACATTTTGGAGAGCAAAAAAAAACCGAATACCTTACAGTCATGCTGTTTCTTAAATGTGGATTGAATAAAAGGCAGCCCCAGCTCTCCTTGGCTTTAGGCACCAGTTGGTGTCTGATCCTATACCTGAATTTCATCACTACAAATACTCTGGGTCTTTGAAGAAGGAGTTTGGTATTTGTACAGACCAAACATAATGAAGTCCCACCCTTAAGGACTCAACTTTCTTATTAAAAGACCTTCTGTACACTATAACAGCTGAAGAAATAACATCTAAAGGGTTTGTTACTAAAGAAAAAATTACACATGAACATAGGACATATATGGGCTAAATAAAACCCTAGTCCATTCTGTCCAGGAAATGATTCTGGGAAAGAAAAAAATAATTAAACATCGAGAAAGCAGAAGGTTAATCTGACCTTTCTTTTCTGATTGTTTCATCCAGACCCTCGAATTTAAATCCTTGTATTTGAAATCTGAGACTTTTTAGACATTCAATAATCTGTTGCTTGTTTAAATATCCATTTATTGCAACGTTTTGGTTTTGTGGTTTGGTTTTTTTTTTAATATACAAAATACTTGGATTTGATTGGAGGTATTTGACTATTGTTGCATGCATAATTGAGATTTTATCTAATATTCACACCTACAAAATTCATGGTGATCTATATGCATGTACACAAGGAGGTAAAAGTGTATTTAAAGGAGAAAAGTAATTAAGTAAGTAACATTAGCTATTAATGGTACATGAAAGTTACTCAAGTACCCTCTTTACTCTTGAGAAAACTTTTCTCTGAGTATTATTGAAGGGCTGTGCCCAACAGACACCTCAGCTATTGAGCATCCTATGTCAGTGCAGTCTCATTGATTTTGGTAAGATTTTGTGTTACTGGATCCAGGTGCAGAATTGGAGTCAAAGTCAGACTGGAGGGAACATTGATCCATGATGGCATTGTGATTCCTGGGTCTCTGTGCTATTGAATCACATCATGTTTGAAAGTCATTGAATTAAAATTAATATGCCTGCAAATGAATGTGAGGCTTTTGCAGACCACAGCACAAAGTATGTCGAATTACCCTCTGAAAGATTCAGCCAAAATTTCTAAATGACTGGCTCACACAATCCATGGCATTTCTAACTGACAGTATACAAGTGCATGAATATGGGTGAATTATTCTTGGATGTGTTTGAGAGACCTATAAAGCCTCAGACATTACTAGAGATGTGTCGAATCAACCATAAATAATTCAGGTAGCCCAAGAATCTCTGCATCTGCTGTTTCTCAAGGAATCTGCATGTACTGCTGTTAGCTTTCCTGCTCCTCACTGCAATTAATTTTGAAACAGCAGCTTGTTTTTCAGATGTGCAGCAGTTATTTGAAAGAATAGTTCTTAAAAAAGTGAAGCATCCAGATGTGCTATGTCATGTTTCTCCAGGATGTGTCAATACGTTATTTTGGGGTCACAGACTGATGTTATATGATTCTAAACCTCAAACATGAGAAAAAAATAAATTACTTCTCAGCTTTGGATAGGCAGACCTGTTCTTATACGTAATATTCTAAGTTCTTGATTGCTTTTTAGAAGATCATGCCCCTCATAACAGTTCTTCTCCTTCTGCATTTTTGACCTTACCTTTTCATTTTTATTTTCCTCCCTTTGGTAAAACTGATTCATGGGGCACATTTGGTTCTCTTATGCACTGAGTTATCCTAGAATTAGAGTAAATGCAAGGAATTAGTTAAAATTAAAAAGAGCTAACAAAACAAAGCACATTACTTTAAACACAAAAGAAAAAAATTGAGAGGCTGACTATTTTGAGCTGAGTTCAGCTGTATGATCTGTAGTCTCTTGAGTACAGATAGGCACAGTGAGTTTTCCTCTAAAAATACAGATTTGTGTCAATCATAGAAGCCGTTAAAAAGCAACTTAAAATAATGCTTTTTATTTCAAGACTTTTAAAATAGCAACGATATTTTTCCTGAAATTATTTTTGTAAATGCATTTGTGAAAGCAATTTGAGGCAAAAAAGTGTTTGTTCTTTTGCAGGTCTTGAAATAAAATGTATTTTTACTTAATGATAAAAAACTTTACTTTTGAGAAAAGCAACATAGTTTGTTGAGTCCAAAATATTTTTTCCAAAGCTCACACAAACTGAAGATTTAATTATTTTCTCAGCTCTACTCCTGAGTTTAAAAGAACTCACTAAAGACTTTGTATAGCCCAGATACCTTTTGGATTCCTTTTTTCAATGACATTGTTTTTGACTTATATAATTATATATTAATTATATATATTAACTTTTATACTTACGTAAGTGATATATTTCAGGAGAGGAAGATAATCTTGAGATGACAGTCTGCAGTGGACTGCATTGATCTGTGCTCAAGTTCCAAGGTGGTCTTAAGGTGCTTTTGCATTCTTGTAGTACAATACCCACCAAAACTGGCTTATTCACTTGAATTATTGCACATCAGCTGAAGGTTCCTGCCCCTCTCAGGTCAGGACACCCAGCTGAGGTTCACAGTCTGACCCACAAACTGGTTTTAAAATGAGACAGCAAAGGAGACCCTGCTGAGAGGAGGAAACCCTTCTCTAACTTCCTTCAAAGCACAAGTGGAATGACACAATGCAGCCCCTAAGGAATCATTTTTATTATCAATAACTTTGTACTACATCAAATATGTTTACTCTAAGTAGGCAAAACTGCAGCTGAAGGAGATTTGATCACTGGAGGGAATATTAAGTTCTTGTGTTGCTTCTGGAGTCCCAATGCTTCTCCTTAATGATGTTTTGGACCTCAGTTTCTACTGTTTATTCCTCTCTATCTCCAAGCCTTATCACCACTCTGTTTAAATTCTTATGTACTCTTCAGAATAAATTTATCTTATCCTGTTTCTTTGGGGGGTTGGATGACTCTCAATCCTCACATCATATTCACTCCAATCACTTATGAACTTGTAGCATTCATAACTCTGCCCACTTCCGGTTGCTATTACATGAAGTATGAGACAAATGACACATATTTATATTTTATAAAGCTTTTCTCTCAGTTCTTTGCCTGCCAGCTTAGGCTGTGTGGCTTTGAAAGCCTCCCATACCACTGCTACAATTTTTCGCATTGACTCTGTAAAGCCCATTTATTAATCATGATATCTTGGAAAAGAACTAGGAAGATCAACTGTACAGGCAGGGTGCTGCAAAGTTTGGTGACTCCATGGACTCAGCAGGGGATTCTTGGGGGACCAGAGAGAGGGATGGGGATAATCAGGGGCAACCTACAGCCCAGAGCCCCCAGCACTGTGGGGATGTTGCAGCTCCACAGAGAACAAAGTTAGGCCATGTTATATCAGTTGAGCAGATCTGGTAATCTCTTTCCAAAGTCCAAGATAAATAAGAAAAGGTTTAAAACTTACTTCTTTGGAAGAAACTGTGGTCTATTTCCCTGACAGAAATCTTGTCTGGAAAGTAGACCCACGATTTTGCTTAATATAAGCAAAATAAATTGGTCTCTGTTTTTCTCTGTAGTATAAAGAAGTTCTCATAGGACGTATTCTAGTTATGTCTCCAACTGAGTTTCTCTTCCCTATATAACAATCAAGAAGTTGTGATACTCTTTCTAAACTTTTAAACTTGCTCAACAGTTTTGTATATAAGTTTAACTGTACATGTGTATAAAAAAGCACAGATTTCAAAAGATACATATTTAACTTTGAAAGCTTTAGGGTGTTTCAACATTATAAAGAAAACATAAAATATTATGAGTGAGGTTTTATACAAGGGAATACCTGACCTATCTGGAAAAGAAAGGGAAACCTGAATTATTGAACACAGAAGCCCTTAAAAAAGGCAAGAGGCTACCGAATATGGAAATCTAAGGATTTTCAAGTTTCTGACTTTCGGCATCTTTATTGTGGTGAGCATTAATAGCAAAATTGCCCTGGCAAAGTAAATCCCAGTAGAACTTGCAAACCTTGGATAAGATTTTATTTCCTTTTGTCTTTACTGTAATAATGAATATATATGGAAATAAATCTCCCTTTTCTGCTTTCTTGAAGTCTTTGAAGATGGGTACGAGGGGATTTTTAGCTAGATAGCAAAAGAATATGTGCAGGTCATAGTTCTGTGTTGCACATTTGCTATTTCTATTATAGGGGTACATGCTGGGGGCAGGAGACCACTGATTCCCAATAAGGCACTTTTCAGATTCCAACATTATCCTGAGCTGGACAATGCCTGTGCAAACAAAAATGCCAAGATATTTGCCAAAGGTCCCAGAACAAGTTAATGGCAAAGCTCAGGAAATACTCTTTTTGCGAGGGACTTAATGACTTGACTGTGCTGGTTTTCAATATCTGGTTTTGGGGGATTATTTCTTCTGTAAAACCCTTGACTTGAATGATGCAATTCACATGGGAAATTCTGATCTGTTAGGATTCAGCCCAGAGTCCAGACCTGCTGCTTTGTGCCTTGCTGGTGATGAACTTCTGGGCCTGTTAGGAATGCACCATCCTTTCCATGCTGAATGAAGCCTCTCTGTACATGGCACAGGTTTTTCTCAGGTGTTTGAGTAACACCAGCACAATCTCCCCTCAGTGGTAGATCTAAGTGTTAGCAAAGCAGTAATAATATTGCCACTATCACTGTGTTGATATTTTCCTGGTATTTCTTGTGAAGATGGGCACAGGAACTAATAAGCTTATACTATCCTGATGTTTGAATAAACCATTCTGTCATATTAGGTTGTAGTCAAACCCATATATTATTGCTCTTCTAGTTCTGTGGAAAACAGAGCAGGTAAATAATTTCAAGATTCCACTTGCCTTCTTTCTGGGTACAGAATTTCAATATAATTTCTGGAAGAGACGGCCAAAACCTATAAAATCAAACTCTCCACCCACATTTACAATACAACTTAAGAGGAAAAATGCAGACATTAGCCTGAATGCAGGCCTTCTACATGAGGAAAACTAACAGGAACATTATTGTTATCATCACTGTCAAAACATGAGATTTAGACGTGAGAGAGAAAAGAATTTAAATTTTAAAGGACTTTTATGAAAGTGCTTACATTTTCCCAAGTAATATCTCCCATTAATTTAACATGTTCATTGTTCTCTTACCCACAGCCATAAAATTATTCTTCCTTTTTCGCGTATAGTGCTGATATCTGCTGATGGATTAGTTTGTTTACAAAGTCTGCAGCTCAACAGATTTTGAAAAGTGCTGCAATTCAGAATTTAATAGCTGGTTCTCTTGAAAGTGGAAGGTCAGAATTAAAACTATGTACCATGAGGCTGTCACTGTGAGTATGGGTTTGGTAATGGTCTCTGAGGCACAAACAGAATCCACTACAGCAAAATTTATTAGATAACTTTTCAACACTCAGGGATATGTTTGAGATAGATATGTAGGCATTGGAGGCACTTTAAAAATGGATCATTTTGGAGACCATTTTGACAAATGATACTTCTTTCAACAATTGGCCAGCAATGGAAGCTGTGTCACTTCTAAGTGCATCTAAATTGCCTAGTACTATTAAGAAGTCATTTAAGCTTCAGCAGTGTTTTGTCTGATTCTGAAACTGAGAACTTAAAATGTATGTCTTGTCCAAACACACAATGAAAACATTATTTTTAGCTTTCTTTTTAAGCCTGTCTTTCTCCACCAACATACACACATCCCCAGCTGAAAAGAAATAAAATAGTAAATGATGATGACATGTTCTATCAAACGCATGAGTGGAATAGGATCTATCACTGTGTCAGTCTGGGTATAAGAGCTTTCTTCTAGGACTCAAGGGGATATTAAAATAAGAAAGGCTTTTTTTAGCAGTTTACGTGATTCATGATTTAGACACAACATCCATGAGTTTCATAAGCCAAGGAAAAGCTTAGGTAGATACAGAGTAACACAGAATAAGTGAAACAGATTTTTCGTTTAACAAGCCACTCAAATGGACATAATAATTGAGATATTTCTACAGTAAAATGAGTGAGAGGAAGCTTCTGTGGAAATTTCTCAGTATAATTTACAAAGTCAGATTATTGCAATTTATTTCTCTTACATCCATATATTTTTATGCAGTGCTTAAAACTGGTAAGAGTTAAAGCAGTGATGAGTATCAAAACCCAAACCAAAAATGGAAATGGGGCATTTTCCTTTGATCAATTTGGTAGCTATTTTCTCCACCTCTTCCAACGTATAGGGAAATGTATAGGCAGTTACAATACAACCATAGCTCAGTCTTGCAGGGGTGCAGGAAACAATTTAGAAATTGCTGACAGCATAAATGTTGATAAGTGGCAGCTCAATGAATGTAAAAAAACCCTGACAGTCTATTCTTATGAAAGGATGGGGATAATAATGTGTTGGTTAAATGTACATCTTACAATGATTCCCACTGCATGTCCTTGAGCTCTGCTTTTCAAATGTGTCTTTGTGTACTGAGTGGGAAGAAGATTTACTTGATTGAACAAAAGTAGCATCTTTGTTCTTAGGGCTCTTCTAAAAATTCACTTTAGTTCTTACACAAAATAGATAAATGAACAGCAAGGTGCTGTTATACCAAGAAACAGTCCTGGCTTTCTCAGGGTCTCCAAGCTGTCTGTATTGCTGAGATTTCTATTTAGATTTACAAGATTTCTTAGCTCGAGAAAGTCTTCTTTTGCTTCTTTGTTCAAATTCTGTGTGGTCCTTCTTCCAACAGGAACCTTATTCCACAGCATGTTCCAGGCAGTACAGAACTTGAAACATCACTCATCAGGGAAGTGGTGGATAAGTACTTGTTAAGTGAGTGACTCCTCATGCACTGATGATGACTTGAACAGTAGGAATGTTCAGAGAGCAGTGGAATGGCACAGAAATTGGAACAGCAGCAGCTGTGTTCCCAAGATTGAAGACTTTGTCAAAATTTGCAGCTATGAAGGTACAAATCCAGAACTATCTTTGGTTTACCATATGCAATCACTGAAGGCAGAAGAAATTAAAAGAAAGAAATAAAAAAAATTACACTGCTTCAGTGGAGAAGGGAATGTAGAAAAGAAAATGTTCCTCTCCACACAGAGGTCCAGAATCTTCAGTGATTTAATATTCAAATCAATTATAGATCTGTGCTTATCTTAGGAATTAATTATGGTGTTATTTGCTTGGCTGGATCAAAATCTTTGCCTTCAAGATGCTAACACAAAATAAGCAAGAAAGTGACTAAATTTGGAAGCAGGTAAGTAATTTGCCCTTGTTTTCCTGACCACCATGTTGGGATCTTTCAACATGCTTTTTCCATTAGTCTTCTTGAACAGCATACTTCCTTAAGAAAAGATTTATATGCATTTTGAAAATCTGTGAGGAAGAAAAGGTATTTCAACAAGGCAGCCTTAAAGCCACAAGAGCTCTTGCTGATGTATCTCAGAAAACATTTTTTACAACAATATCTGATGAAATGCTGTGCAGGTGGAAACAAAAACATTGTTTATAGCAAATTACAATGAAACTGAGAACCTATCTCTAATTATCCTTTGAAATAAAAACTGCATTGTGTACTGTAGAAAGGACTGCAGAATAAGTGAAGACTTATCACTGTATTGTTGGACAGCTATTTTATCTTTGTCCAGTTTATTTATTTAGTAGTTAAAATTAGAACTGGATTCTTTCCAGAAGGTTTCAGTACCTGATTTGCTCTAAAGCACAGTATCAGAGCCCTGAATACAGTAAGACAATCTGCTTTCACTACAGTAATATCTGAAATTCAGCACTGACATGCAAACAGGTGCAACTGAGTGTCCCTTCCTGCAGCTTCACTAGAGTTCAGCTTATAAATCGGTGAGTCAGCCCTGCTGCAGGCAGTCCAAGGAGATGAAAGTGAGAAGAAATACTGTTCTTGAAAGTATAATTTCTGGGGGATATTAGCTCAAGGTGTCACAGTCACATGCTACCAAATCACTGACTCAGCCACTCATATAAGATGTCACTGGGAGAACTTATCCTTGGAGAAACGTGAAATTTTTGACTATCTGCAGACCTTCTTCTGGTTAGACTTTTCTATTCAAAAGTGCATGGTGGACAGGAAAGTGAGAAATACTGAATTCATATAAATCAGTAACTTATCTAAGAATTCATCTGTACTGGAGGCACGTGGTGTGTAGTGTTATTATTCCAATTCACCCTGCAAAAGAAAATAGAAAATACACCAATACTACATATGCACCATTCGAGTCAACTGATTGGTCCCCCGAATTTACAACAAATTGTCTGACATTTGACATAAAAACTCCAGTTTCTGGTATTGTGAAACAGGTCAGGAAGAAAAAGAAAAGAGACATATCTCTTATTACCTATTTATTCTTCATTTTCCTTTGGTTTTTAATTTCAACCCTTACAGGAAATCATGAAACCTGGGTAGCAGTTTAAAATAACCTGCTTACATTCTTAAAATCTGTCACCAAAAGCTCTAGTGTGTCGCCGTATGACACAAAATGAATGACACAAACACACTAAGATGTCCAAGGTAAAAAAGAGAGAGTTTATTTCTAGACTTCGATAT
>WAAE01006238.1:140899-168878 GCA_013400495.1 Nicator chloris | reverse complement strand
CCCCCCCACAAGCCATTTCAGATAAACTTTATTATTCATTTCATTTAAACTATTTCCATATTTCTAAAATGTGTGGATAGAGGTGATTTCTTTAAAGATTGTTTGTATAATTTCTTGCCAGAGATTAATTAAGGACTCTTTCATTTTAATAAGTAAGATTGGATGGACAAAACTGTTGTTTGAGTCAGGATCACAGGGATAAGTATTGTTAATAATCATGAAGAAATAATTGTTATTCCCCAAAACAACAAGGGCTTCTTTATTCTCTAACATGGTTTGGAGAATGCTAGAAATAATTTGTTTCTGTCTTTGGTACTGGTCTCACTAAATTTTATCTAAAGAGGAGGACAGACCCATCTGAATAGTCTTATTCATTCAGCTGAGGTCACCTTTTGGAGTAAGGGCTGGCTCCTTAAGGGTATTCCTAGAAGGCTAGTCATGTCTGAATATCTGTAGGTAATCTGTTTGAGAACCGTTGGAGTTATTCCTCTTATGAAGGTGAAGAATGCAGTTAAATTTTCTTCAGCTTTATATTTCTGTGTGTGTCCTGTGAGTTTGTGTTTGGTGCCTTTTATAGGTTCTAATGGCTTTGTGCATAAAGTAGATTTTTTGAAAAGAGTAAATAAAAGCAAGGGTGTTCTTTGCCTTTTTAATGGGAAATTTCTCTTTTCAGTGTACGTGTCTCCATTTAACTATCTGCAGATTCTTGAAAAAGGCAAACTTACCCTGCTGTAGACACATGAAGTTGAAAAACTGGCAACTGCAAAACCAGAGATCGATGTCAAGGAGTGGTGGCTCTTCTGCATTTTTTTCCCTTAAAATAATTCACAGTGGTTAAGTTGCATTGCTAGTTCATTTACCATCATGTCCTGTGTTGTCCTCTGTTTATTTCTAGGCAGGATTTAGGATTCTGGTTTTTTCCATAGCAAGAATGCAGTGCCGATATTAAAAACAAAAAGCCTGATAGAGCAAGCAGTACAGAAGGCCTGGACTGTGTACACACTGCCAGAAGTTTTTATAGTAATACTTTGTATCTAAGCTCTGGCTCTAACCATTAAATGTGCTTTTTATAGAGTACCAAGTTATAATGTAGTGCAGCTACGGCATATTAATCTTACTGCAGAGATTTAATGAGGCAGTTGTTTTGCGATGGACACTATTGGGAGCAGAGAGCGACAGAGTTTTACTTTACCACTGAGCTGAAGAAATATTCCTTGCCTGGTAATAATTATAACCACATGATCTAAGTTTTCCTTTCTTCTGCCAGCACTTTTCCATGCAGAAGTGGCTTGGAAGGAGGTCTACTGCAAAGCAGTGAAATGGATTGGAAAGGAGGCTGTTTTCTTGGTAGTGTGATGTTTTAGTTGGGATTATCTATGGATCCTCGCAGCATAGGCAGAAATATGTAAGATGAGTTTCAAGAATACAGACAGTCTTTGCCAGTCCACTGAGATGACTTTTAGATATTCATTACTTTTACTTGACTTTTATATGGGTTATAAAAAGTAAATGTGGTGAAACCTCATTTTTACATGGGCAGAATAGAATTTCTGCTGGTTGGCCTTAAACCGCTCCCATACTTGAAATTAATTGAAGTCCATGGCTTTATTGCCTCCAACACTTTTAAACCAATGCAATTTTTCATTTTCCCCGAAGTTGCAGTTTTATTAGACCAAGTTACAGCAATAACATCCCTTATGAGAAGGAGGAAGAGGGAAGGGGAGAACCACCTGCCAGGGAACATAGTAATGAGAAAATCATGCTTCTTTTAATTTCCATTTATAAATAATGTTAACATAATCAGGAAGAGAAGACAACTGTTCTTTCTCTTATTCTTTTGAAAGTGCCTTAATAGCCAGAATTTATCTCTCTTCCAAAAAAGCAACCTTCATTGATTTCTGCACCAGATAATTTCCAGTGGTATCTGAAGGTGAAGAGGATGTGTGTACTGCTGCTGATGGGTATTAAAAAATTTCAGTTGGTGCATGGGCAGCCTCCAAAACAGGGCAGAGAAGCCTCTGGAAATCACAGTGGTATTTGCAGATGTTGGGAAAAGTAATTTTACTATGAACATCATCTTACTGAGGGAATTGTGGCTGTGATTGTTGCATATACTGTGGAGAAAGAAATGTGGGAGATGAATGACATTTGCCCTGAAGCCTATATGCGAGCCTGAGCTTTGAACAAGAGGTTAAGGAGAAAGTACAGATGAATACATGTTGCATTTATAAAATATTTTATTCTAGTCTTCCAAAAGAGCTGCTCAAATAAGGCAGCTTATCCTCAACTTAAGTAACTATTTAAGGTTAGACCAGCTCTTGATGGAAGATATTTGTTGTTGCAACAGAACAGCTATCTATCCACAAAACCTCCAAATGATATTTGCTCTCTTTAAATATCTTTTTATTTTGGTGGTGACATCTCTTCACAGAAGCAGATCACAGTGGAAATACATTCATTGAGAGGGGCTGAGACTGCCAGAACTCATTTCACAAAGCTGTCATAGGCTAAACTCGAACCTAGGTCCCAGAGGGTCCCACTTAAGTGTTGACCTAAAAACAAATGTGCCAGTTGGCTAGAGCATGTATTCTAAAGTTGCAGCAGAAGGGAATAAGCTTGACTGACTTCTGTCCCTGTAGAGTTTATATCTGCAAATGCAGAAGGAGAACCAAAACATTATTAGTCTTAAAATGGTTCTAATTTTAATAACTGGTGGCTAAGTATGAAGCTTTAAATTGAGTGATCCTTTAGGCTTTTGTGCACTAAGGGGTGCATGTGTGCCTACGTGTGTGTGTGTTGCTGAATTCCTGTAAAATGCAAGCGTTTCTGAATAGTGAGTCTCGAGAATTCCCTCCCTTTTCCTTCCTTCAGCACTGTACTTAAAGCAGAGTCAGACACTACCCTTATTTTTAAACAAACAGGTCTGTAAACTTTATGTGCAGCATTTAAATACTCATGTTAAAATTCAGACCTAGTGCCCACATTTCCCTGAGTGCTGTCAATTTTATGAGATGAAACTGGGAGCTTGAGCTGAACAACTAATAGTATGCAGCGTACACGTGCTGCCTTCCAACAAGTGTTTAATGATGTTGGGGTCAGTTTGCAACAGTTAAGACAATTATTTCATTTTTTGAACTGTTTAGAACCTGGAGATCTCCTAGCTACTTTTATTAATCTTCCAAATTATTTTGGAAAGTGGAGCAGCAATGGAAATTATTAGATTTAGAATATTCAATAATGGCTAAGATGCCATAAAGTGTTTTTATAATTAGCATACCTTTTTTGGTTTGTTAATTTGCAGGCTACTTTTCTATTTGGAAGTAGCTGCCCAAGTGGAAATTTCCACTCTTGAAAGAACCTTGTGGATGTAATTTGTCTTGTAAGGACTCAGTGTATAGACAGGGCTTTTGCACAGCAAATATATTTTTGCTTTCAGAATGTGTTTTTTATTTTTAAAAATTAATCTGGTTTCTCTCTGTAATATAATTCCCTTAAAAATAAATACTGCCCTTTACCCCTGTCAAAGAAATTCCTTGGTTTTGATCACAAGCCACATGGCACGAGAAAGACTTCCTGACATGGGTCATTTCCAGTTTCTGCTTGCGGGTCCATCTGTGTGTGCACAGTTGAAGGGCAGGGTGCAGCAGCACGGACCAAAGGATACAGGGAGATGATGAGGGCTCTGACCTTGGTTGTGGGCAGCAAGAAATACAGGAATGGCTGTGCCCAGATGACTGTAGGGTGCTGAGAGCGGATGTGAGTGGTTTAAAGTGGAACTGCCTTCCTGCTTCTCCTCACACCCCACCCCACCCTCAATACGAATGTGGTGTTGGCATGTTTTGGCTTCTCTTCTTCCAGGGAGTTGTGCGCGATTCTAATCAATTTCAGGGCTAGATAAGGTGCGTTCACAGATACCACCTCTCTGTTCCCCTGGCCAGGGAGCCTGTTCCTGGTTACTCATCTGCTTGTCTAAAGAGTGTAACATCTTAAAATGTACTTGCTCAATCTCCTGTTATTCTGTGAGTTCGTCCTTGTTTTCTAAAATGACTTGTTTCAGTCTCAGCTCTCTCAAATATCTAAAAGGAGAGATGAGGCAGCCAAAGCAGAAAAGGGAAAAGTGGTGAAACCCTTGCATTCCTTTTGCTGGAATGTGCACAACCGTTTCTCTTCTGCATTTCACTTGTTGTACTGTGGTTCCCAAGGAAAAACAAAGTTAAGTGCCAGCTTGCTTTATTAGGGAAGACAGATTGGTTTATTTCTGTCTTTGAAGGAAGCTTTTAGTGAAATGGGCAAAAAGTCAGGAGTGGTTAAAGCTACTGTGTTCCTCCTCAGAGGAGGAAGAAAAATTCTAGGCTACACATTGTCTCACTGAGCCGGTCATCTGCAGAACAGAGGCAGTGCAGTGAGCTGTGAGGTGTCTCTGCACCCCTGGGTAGGTAGTGAGGCTGTATGTTTCTTCCAGTTATAAGCTTCAGTTGAGCTCAGGACTGCTGATCTGTGGCTGGAGCTATCCTGCTATCCACCAAATGCCTGTTAATATGTCAAACAGATGAAACTTTCTTTGTGCACTCTATAGCTTTTATACTAGAGTAGTTAGTTTCCAGTTTTCCATCATCTAGCAAGCACAGGAACTTGATGAGCACTGTCTTTAGTTCATACACAAGGTCAGACCATGAGTAGCATTTTGACCCAGGGTATAAGATTTCCAGGGCTCTGTTTCTGTCAAATAGTGTGGTGATGGAGTATTGGAGTGGGTTGTAAAATCAAGATTAATTTCATGTTTATGTAAATCAAATTTGTTAGTCTCTTAATTCTGGTAATTTCCTGTGAAATGCTGTAGTTAACAGTGAAAAGAAGTTTCTGCACACTCACTGATTTGATTTTTCTTTTCATTGAAAAACTAATTGCATAGGTGGTTTATCCTTTCTTACGATGATCAAAGCAGCTTCAATAGCTGTGATAAAATTGACAAACCTAACACTGAAGCATGGAAGAATAGCTTCAGTGCGAAATGGAGCTGCATTTCTGGGAGTAGAAGGGATATTTGCTTTTCAGTGAGATTAGAAAAAAAAAAAAAAGGAAAAAAGCCTCTTTTGCTTATTTAGCAATAAATTCTACAGTGTGCTGCAAGCTCATGCCAGATAGTTTTCTTCTCATCATTAGCACAACAACCTATTTTGATTTTTTTTTCTTCTTGAATGTTCTCTTCTTACACGCCTGACATCACAGTCTTGATTTTCTTTCAGACCCTAACTGTAAACTAGAAGACAAGGCAGAAGATGGAGATGTGCTAGACTGTAAGAAAAGGCCGGATGAAGGGGAGGAGTTAGAAGAAGAAGCTGTGCACAGCTGTGACAGCTGCCTCCAGGTGTTTGAGTCACTGAGCGATATCACAGAACACAAGATTAATCAATGTCAACTGACAGGTAAACAATACTTATCACTTTGTGGCTTGGTGCACTGCTCTATTTCTGATTCCCACCCTCTGCTTCTGATATCCCTCCTTTTTCAGTTATTTTATTCCTGCACTTGAATGCTTGGTTGAGACCTTTATAAACAGATTTTGGGACAGGATTATACTGTAAATGGAACATTATAAATTTCCTTAATGCCAAAGGATATATGACTGCTGTGTGTGTTTTCTAGATTCGTACTGTACAGCTTTCCATGCTTTGTTTCTACATGTATTTTGCTAGGTCATTCGTGAATGCAGAGGGCATTTGTAAGTGGGGCTTAAGTGGCATAATGTCACATAATGAATGAATTTGCACAATGGCCTGTTGCAGATCTGAGCTGGGTGGTGTGTTACTCTAATCTGTTAACTACAAATGACCGTACAGTAATCAGTAACTGAAAGTTGAGAGGAATTAAGGAAATTGTTAGAGGAGAAAATAAGATCTCAGCTTCATGAAGGGGCAGAACAGAGTGCTGATCAGATACTACTGAATTGAGTAGACCTGGCTGAATGGACTAGATTCCACTTTGAAATTGTTGCAGACAGCCCCCTTACTGAGAAAACCATGTGAAATCTGCTGAATTTAAATGTAGTAGGTTTTTTGATGGTACACACTGTAGGTCCAAACAGGCTCAGTGTCAAGAGAAAGGCATATTTTTAACTAGATAGTGTTTTATTTTTAGCCTGTACAGTCTAAAATGTACTTATTGTGTAGCGGAGTTTTGTTAAAAAGCCTTTCTTTATTATGACTTTTTAAGTAAGAAAATTCCCTTTCCATTTGGGAATGCTTTTAGAAAGTGTCTGTGTGTGCTGATGTTTGGAAAGCTTCCTGAGCTTTGGTTCCAATAGGTCCATAGGCTAAGCCCTGTCAGAACGAGACATAAAAGTCAGATAGCAGTATCACTCTTGAGGATGAACAGTGAAAAGATGATGAGAAGAAGAGGAATAAGTGGTCAGGAGCAGAAGAAAGATTGAGGAAGTAATGTGGATCTGTCAAATGATTTTAATCATCACTTCGAATTATGGAAGATGAAAATCTGCTGCTGCAAGAAGTGTTTACTTTTATTAATATACTGCTTTGCCTTTTCTTGCCTGTAAAATGGATTTCTGACTTGAGATACAATCAATTCAATAATTTTCGAATCACTCCTACAAACTTCCAGAACATATTTTTCTACAGTGCTCATGATTTCTGGCGGTATGGATATTCTCTCTTGACTTGAAAGAACTTAAACATTTTTCTCTCCTTTTCTTCATACTTCTTTCTTTTGCTCTTTCTGTGTTGAAAAATTAGTGGCTTAACTTGTCTTTTCCTTTCCTTTCCTTTCCCAGAAAGCACTCATCCTGCCTGAGTCCCCTGGCTCTCCCCTTCACTGTCTCAGATCCCATTTATTCATCCCTGTGGGTTTTTTACCTTGTTCTGATAGAGCTGTCTCTCCTTTCTGGTTAGTTAGTTGCTGCCCCCTTCTACCAAATGCTTTCTCTGCTTCAAAGCCACAAGCAGAATGCACTGAACAGTGCTTGTGCATTTGGGCTGAGAAACTGAAGAAAAGCAGGTGAGGGGAGCAGTAAATAGGAAGAATCCTGGACCACTGCTCCTGAACACTGCAGTTCTTGCTGAGAGCTGTGTTGCTAAGTGAGAGTGAAAATAAAGGTGCTGGATTAGTCAAGCTGAGGTGCGTGTGTGAAGGTAGGGATACACATACGATAGCAGAGGATGGGGAAATAAAAATGAATCTTGAAGGAAATTGTTTAAGTTCCTAAAAATATCTTTGTCTCTCTTTCAAGGAAACTTGTGATAGTGAATGGGTAGAGCCCAGGCTGCTTGAAAGCTAATGAAGTGAACAAAAACTGAAACTACACACCCTTCTGGAGTACAAAGTTGACAAAAAGCCAACTGTCCTCTGTTTCTAAATATAAATGACCTAAATACACCCTTAGAGTTGAAAAAGGGGCCTGAATGATGTGGCTGGAGTTGAGGATTTCTTCTTAAGCAAAAAAATACTGAGCAGGTTATTAGTGAGGTAGATTCAATGCAGGGTCCTAGAGTGCACCTCACACTAAGGACGCAACATTCAAGACAACCTCATTGGCTGAGATTATTGTTAGATAATCTGTGACAAACAGTTGACAGAAAGAAGCCTTTCTTTTCTGAAACACAATATATATTTGAAAAAAATAAGGTTTTCTTTTAACACTTCAGTCAAACTCCCTGGATTCTTGTCTTTCTCTTCCACAAGCAGCTTTGAGTGCCATGCTCGAAGGTTTTTTAAAAGAAAATGTTGTCAAGAAGGGTTGGTTGCACCTCCCTTTCTCATCAGAGTCCTCTGACACAACAGTCTTACATAGTTGCTTTGGTTGTCTCATTTTGGAGGAGTCCCACTGAAATTAGGAGACACTCTAAGGTGTCTACTAATAAGTCTACAAACATGTCTGTCACTAAGCTGTTAATGAAAGGCAAAAGGTTTAAAAAATTTACTTTTTTCCACTGTATTCTGCTGTTTGGATCAACTACGTCCTCTCGAGGAGGGCAGAGTGTATCATCTGTCTTGATGAGATTTTTCCAGTCTGAGTCTCAGGCAGGGAAGAGTTACCTAAGATGTCCATGTAAAAATGTAAAAATGCCAGGGCTGTTATTCTCTTAACGCCACATTTAAGTTGTGAAGCCCTCCAAACCCTATTCTTCAGATGGCTGAGCCAGCTGCTGCAACTTGTCTGGATTTTACTGAGCTTCACTAAGGTGCTCTGTGAGATGCACAGGGAGCTGCACAGCGAGAATTTATGAACTGTGCATGTTGATCCAGTTGTATGGTCTTTTTCCATTCAGTTATATTGGGTAAAATCAACAATTATGTTGATGGAACAAACAGGATGAAAAAACAATGGCTTAAGGCAACCCTCTAGTAGAACCCTGAATATGAAACGTGACATTTGAGTGTCACAGTGTCTTGACTGCCCCTAGTTCTACCAACCTTGTAACATGCTTGAGAATCAGGCCTGCCACTTAAGGTTCTCAAATTGATACTCAGACTTCTAGTTTTTGCATTTGAAAATATCAGATGTGTTCCTCTGAAGTTTGGACAGTTCAGTAGAAGCAGTAAAGTTGCTTTATTGAATCTTCATTCTGTACTCTCAACGAAAGACAGGAATGAGGAGAAGGGAGCTGGTTGATTAAACTGTGCTCCCAATCTCTCAAAGTGTCAGTCACCCCCACCTATTCAGAGGACAATGGAAGATGAGAGTTACTTACAACTCTGTGAGATTTAGCTCTCAGGATCTTGAATTGCTGTTCTCTTGCAGATTTTTTCAAAGGAGGAGAAAAAAGTCCTCCCCAACTGGTTCCCTTCTGTAATCTGTTGTTTGAATTGAACTCATGTTCTTTTTTCTGGAGGAGGGCATAGCTGCTCCTTTATCCTAATGTGTGCGCTATTGATCTTTTCAATTTGGGTCTGATCCAGTGTCCATTGAAGTCAGTGAAAAGATTCCCATTGACTTCAGTGGGGGATGGAACAGGCCCTTCATGAGCTATTTAGTAATATTTTTTGCTATCATCTGAAATTCTTATACTGAAGCTTTCTCAGAAAAGGTGATGATTTATTTATGTTAATTGCTGACAATTCTTGGGATGTTTGTGGAATACAGATAATGGATAAATGGGGGGAAAATTTCCAAAAAATTCTTTGCGATACTTGTAACCAAGGATAGATAAGATGCTGAACTATATTCATTTAGCCATTACGAAAGATTGGCAATAAAAATATGGATTTAATAGTGCTTTCCTCTGATGTTAATGCTTTTCTCACTGTATTCTTCCTGCAGCATTTAATTTAATAACTCAAGCCACTTGCACATTGTCATGCTCTATGTTGTGTTTATAAGCAAAGGGTCCAATTAGCATGGCTATGAGTCTGGTGTCTTTCTAGTACATGCCAGTTTGGATCTCACTAGAGGAACTTGAATGCAGGATAAAATATGGTACACCACTGATAAACCCTCAACTGCACCATCTCTCCTCTTCTGCCATCAGGAAAGGACACTTAACCTTTTGCATTGCTGCCATATATGCTGTTGGTAGGACACAATGTGTCAGACACTTTCTTTTATTGTCTCCAGCTTGATTTTTAATCCCTTTTCCTTGCACAGTGCTTTGTGTTGTTTATTTTCACTTTCAGTCCTCAGGGATTCTGCTTTATAAATTCTCTCATGTCTATGTGAGAACTGCCTCTCCACTGGCTGGCTCTGTGTGCAGAGGTATCCAGCTCAAGCTTGGTACTCTTCTGGATCCTGTAGGTCACTTTGGCATCAGAAATCTCAGCCATAACCAGAGTAATACTAGAACAAGGAGCATAAACATGCTGTGAACATACCAGTCTAGTTGGCTGAGTTGCTGAATAACTCAGCAGCAGTGGACATGCTGGCACACAAGTCTGCCATTCTCCACCTGACTGTGAGTAGACACAGTGCATGTTACAGGACTTCCCTAATAGCCCTGTTGGCTATAAAACAGGCTATCACAGGCTATAAAACTTGCCTGAGAGCAGGCTACTGAATCATATGCGGTCATAGCTTCAAGGCTAAGGGTGTTCTGAGGGAAAAGACAGGAGGTATTTTTCCACGGGGGATATTTATTTTACCTTTAGGTGGTTAGGTGGACTCCATTTTATGCTTTGAGCTCTAGCTTAGTTCTAGAACCCTGGCAGGTTTAGTAAGTATGTCAGGTAGAGCTGATAGCCATTCCTGTTATCACCTAAGCTGCTCCTGATATTGAAAAGCTTACTGGTCACAGCTGTGTGTCTCCTGCCAATGAAGAGATGCAGTCCTGCCCTCTAGCCTTGCTCAGAGATTCCTCTCTGATGCCATCTGAAAAGAATTCTAGAACGGAATCAGGGGCCCATTTTTTCCGAGTGCTGTCTCCATCAGCACTGGACTATCACAAGGGTGCGAATTCCTAGATAAGTCAGTTTTTCTGTTTTTCTGATTATGACCAAAATTAATTTTCATCATCGTCCTGAGAAACACCTTCATGTCTAGTTATGTGAGCTTGTGCTACCTAACAGCTTCACAGACAGCATGCAATATGAGTGATCATGGACTTAGCAAACAGGAGGCAAAAGAGATTCCACTGTAATGGTTTCCTTCTCTTGCCTCTTTTCTCTTCTTGCTAGTGCCCAGGAATTTTTCATCTTTCTGAATGAGTTGGTAATGCCAGGACCATCTCCTTCACTAGGGGATTTTCCAAGGGATTTTGTCCCAAAGGATATATGCTGTGCACAGTGAGACTACAAGATAAATCTTGTGAACACTTGGTGTTACCATGCTTTGATATCCTAGCTAGAATAGCTCTTCCTGCTAGCAAAAGAATCATGGCCAAATATATTGTGTTTCTTGTCATTATTTTTTCAGTTGCCACTACATGTGTGGAGAAAAGGTACATGGCAAGGCTCCTTGGTCATTTCAGCATCACAGAGAAAATCTGAGCTTGATCAAAGTGCTTCTGAGGACAAGGACCCTAAGAAGTTAAATATATGATGCACCAAAAGCATATTCATCTGCTTCATTGCAGTTGGTGGCACACTGCCAGGCACTGTTTGCCAAGTACAGTTACTTCACTTGAGAGAGTCACTCTGTTTCTCTAGAGAATTCCTGCACCAAGGACTGCATATGGATTTTACATTAAACAGTTATTGAATAAAAGACAAACAGTGTTTGGACTCAGGGACTTGAGCTCAGGCCTCTCTTTTCTTAGAGGGCTTCCCAGTTAGACATACCTCTACTTTTCCATTTGATTTGGACCACTAACTTCTGACTTCTTTTCCACAAAATGATGTTCTGTTAGACAGATAGTGGAAAGCAGGTCCTCACCTTCAGTTTCTTGTCCCAGCCAAAACACATGGTAGTTTGCAATTTGTAGCTTCACATCCTTTCATTATTATGTGGTCCAGGACCCCTACCTGCAACTCCAAATCCTTGATATTTGGGGGAAAATGGGAATAGGGTGGTTATTACAGCCTCTGCCTCCAAAGATCATAATTTTGAATTCAAAGAGCAATGTAAAGCCTCTCACTGGGCTTGGATGGAAGATTTCTATGCAGTACTGAATGGCCAAGGCTATACAGAATCTGCCATACAGAAGTTCATATGCAAAACTTCCTGCTCCTACAGAGGCTAAATGAAGGTCTCGATAATTGTGTTCATAGATTTTTGTATCAAAATTCTGTGAAAATAATGATATGGCAGGAACTTGTATATCATGTAGCTGGAAGCTGTGACAGTAGAGAGCACAGCCTTCTGGCTGTTCTTCAAAATCCCTGTGCTTATCTTGAGGATCCATGATGAAGAGCCAACATGGGCAAGGAGGCATAAACCCCTTCCCTTTTGCTTGGAAACCATTAATCTCTGCTCTTGAGATTGTTAATCAGTCATAAAACCCGTAGATCTTCATCTCCTGGGTGTTTTAAAAGCAGCCTGTAGCACTTCCTGAGTTGTCTGTCAGTGACCCCCTGTAATAGAAAGCAGCTGATGGTGTGTATCACGGAACTGTTATTTTTGACTTGGCGGACCCCTGTAGCAAACACATTCATGAGTATGAATTGTAAGTGCCAGAACTCTTGCTCTGTTTGGAAGTGGGAGAATAAGCTAGTGGTGTCTTCCAAGAGAGTTGGAGTGCTTCCTGTATATCTTTCATTGATATTTTTTCCTCAGTTTTTCTTCCTGTTTTCCTCTTATTCCAGCCTGATTTTCTACCAGTAAAAAGGCTGATGATTTTCTTAGCATGTCCTAGAAAGGGTTTTTGTTGGCTTATCTACTCCACGTGTCCACCAAGGACTTTGCACCATGGGAACCTGAATTCCCAACATAATGTCGAGGTAGCAGATCCGATCCCACGTCTCTGCACCAGTGAGGGCACCGTTGCCTCACTGAGTACCATGGACAGAGACACCCCCTTGCTGGCCCAGGAGTCCTGACCTGCAGCAGAAACTGCTCAGCTGGCGACTGTAGTTCTCTCATTGGCAAAGGGATTTGGTTTAGGCAAGCCCAGTGCACAGGTTAGCAGGTCTAGTTTTTGGTAGAACTGTCTCTCTGCTGTCTTTCACATTTAGATAATCTGGGATCTTGTATGGGGCTCTCAAGGCTCGTCTTGCAGGTATCCATGCCTTACTGGGCAAACAGAGGAGGCAGCAGAGTTGGTCCAAAGTGCTCTTAACACCCAAGGCATACATTCTTGTCTGGAACATGAATCCAGTCATCCTGGGACTTGGCTCACACACCTGAACCAAGCTTTTGACTACCTTTGCTCAGAGGTTCCCAAGTAAAACTGTTTCACCAAAGATAAAAGTGAATCTTGAGGACAACAATACACTGGTTTACGGGCTCACAGACACTGTGTATCTGTCACTCAGAGTCTGGTTTAGAATCATAGAATCATTAAGGTTGGAAATTAATTCCAAGATCATTGAGTTCAGCCTTTGAGCGAACACCACCCTGTCAACTAAGCCACAACACTGATTGCCATGTCCAGTTGTTTCTTGAATGCTTCCAGGGATGGTGACTCCACCACTTCCTAGGCAGCCTGTTCCAGTGGTTAATCACCCTTTCAGTGCAAAAGCTCTTCCTGTGGTCCAGCCTGAACTTCTGCTGGCACAGCTTCAGGCCATTTCCTCTGGTCCTATCACTTGTTCTCTGGGAGAAGAGGCTGACCCCCACCTGGCTACAACCTGCTTTCAGGTGGTAATAGAGAGCAGTGAGGTCTGCCCTGAGAAAGGCAACTTTTTCCATAAACAATATACCTTGGTTCAATGTCTTCTTCCCAAGTTTTGCTTAGCAGTACGACTTACATTCATAGTCCTAGGCTATAGCAGAGGACATATCTGTGTGGTGCTTTTTTGACACACAACTGTGAAAGCATCAGCTGGGAGCACCTGACATTCTGTTGTGGGTGAGTGCAATATCATTAGGTTCTGGGAGGAGCCATGATAATGTCATGAATTTTGCCTCTTCTGGCTTTGATATTTTGTGGTTTCCAAGTTAGACCTACGTCATTGCCCCTGTTTCAAAGCACTGACTTGGCCAGCTCCCTGGCTTTTTCAAAGTTAGTTCAAATGCCTCCCTGGCACTGTTGAAAATCTGCCCTAGCTAGATCCAGAACTTTGCTTTATTACAGTGACAGTCTGTTGTTCCATTTATTTATAGCCACTGCTGGGTGTTCTAAAGGTCAAGCCATTTCCTCACAGCATTTCCAAGTGGGCAGTACAGGGTATCTCTCTGCATTACTGTTTGGCTACTGTGACTTTCCCACTGAAAAGTAACCTTGCTCTCTGAGTATTCAAGTGACATCTCCTGCCTGCTTCAGAAGAGGGTCCAATTTCTGAGATCTGCCAGGTGATGACATGAGGTAATTCACTGACCTTTATCAGGCATTCTGTGCAGGACGTAAACATCAGTGCTCATCCCAGTTTTGGGAAAGCAGTACTATAATCACTATTTGATCTATGCAGCTGAAATTCCTAATTCTCGTTGTCCAAGGAAGATGGTTGCCTGCAGGGAAAGGACCAGAGGGGGGAGGGGAATCATCAACACTGGCACATATGTGAAGAAGAAAAAATAGTCGTTACTTACCCTACGATAACTATGTTCCTTCCAATTACTGTTGTAATCAATATGGATCCTGTGGCCAAGCTTGTCTTGTTTTTCACAGTCCTCAGCAATACAGACTTTGAATTGTAAAGCTGCTGCTGATACAGGGTCATAGCTACCCTGACCTTTACCCAGTACAATGGGAATTCATGTGTATGATTCTAATAGACACACTATTAAAAATGAAATAATTATTATCTTGCATGTATATATGTATATACACCTACAGTCCATACTGACTACAGTGTTTCAGAGAATCAACTACCTTGGAGTAAATACCTGTTGTTTATTTTATGCTTCTATTTCACTAGAATATTTATAATATATTGTCAGTGTGCTACAAAATGGGTCTTGTTGCCATGACAAATTAGCCTTTTTAAGTGGTGAATTTCCTGCACCTTCTAAAATAATTTTCTTGAAATACTTGCTGTTTTTATTATTGGCGCTTACTTTAATTACCATTTCGAAATGAACGGAATGGGAGGTACAACATATTATCATTACTTACATGTTCAGTAGTTAGATTCATAGCTTGAAAACCAAATGCAACAAAATGCCCCACAGCTCTTTAACACTTTGCTTAATACAGTTGTAGAAAAACCTTAATTCATATTTATACCATCAGCTGTAAAGTGTTAAGGCTTCCAGGCAGTGTGGTAGTTCACTAACACACCACCCATATGGGTTTTGTTTATCCTTTTAAACATCATATGGAGGGTCTAAAAAACCCCACTTTTTAGGAAAAAAGAGAGTTGTTGGAGCAGAAAGGTCCTTAAAAACATTCCAGTCTCTTCCTGGTCTTGGCATAATATTCAGTTTGACATGATTGCAAAGTCACTTCTGCTTCTATACTGTGACTCTGTTAGTAAGTTATTGGTTTAAGACAAAGGGAAAGCGCCTTTTAATTTACCCACAGTGTTCTGAGCTATATATTGTGCTTTTTGAGAAAGACACCTTTTCTGTTGTGGAAACCCATTATAATGGTCAGATAGAAATCAAGGTGCTGCATCTATGGAAAACACTGGAACCTGAAGTCCCTTTTACTAAAGCTCCTCTGTCTTTTACAAGACGCCAGCTCTGCCATTTATTCCAACTGTTCTTCCAAAATGATTGATAGTTGAGTCAAATTCTTTCTTAGTGTGGACCCTTAATATTCCTAATTTTATATCGCTGTACTTGTACTAAGAGGTCATAGTCCTTAGCTGAGGTTATCATTTGGGAATGCTGTAGTGTAACTGATATCTATGACCTCTTAATAAGCATCAGGAGCAAGAGATGGAGATCATTCTACAACATGCCCTGGGGGTACTTTCCCTTCAAGAAGGCAAGCTGGAACTGTTCAACTTTTTTTCTTTCTTTCTGTTTTTTACCTTCGGGGGAAATTGATCGATTTGGAGATGATTATTCCATAATCTCCAAATTTTTCTCTTCTACACTGCAATGGGAACTCCTTGAAGTTTAAAGGGATGAGTGTCTTGTGTGCACTGTGGAATGAACCCAAGGAGTTTATGGGGACAGGAGTCCTTTTAGCACAGTTAGTATAATTTTAGGCAAGATTGAAACTAAAATACTGGGAGGATCTGTGGATAGAAAAGGGTAAATTTGTTATTAATCTTTTCTGACTAAGTGTGATCACTTCTCTCAATGGATGTTTCATTTGAGATTTACTTCCTGGGAGAAGAAACAGGGGTTTCCCAAAAATGTAGACATATGAAAGGGTAGAACTGAGGGTTATTATTGAAACTAAGTATAAAAGATGACCTGGCAATAAACTTCAAACTTGTAAAGGAGTATTTGTCATGGATTTAACAATGACATGAAAGGCTGGAACTTTGGTTCATATGTGTAATTTTGGTTCAAATTTTACTCTTGACAGCGTTATCAAAATCATGTTGTTGTACACGTACAAGTAAAGCGATTTAATATTTTTATCTGTAATATTGCTGAAACATATAAAATCTTTTGCCTTTATGTAAAAACAAGGAAAGTATGCTTTCAGGACAGGGAATGGACTGGAGCATGTCAAGATGTCTTTTGAAATAGAGCTCTACAGAAGAGAGTGCCGTGGATTGGCACTTAGTCGATATGTATAATATATGGGAATTAGTTTTAAATTTCATAAAAATACCTGTCACTGCTTTATTACTCCCTCACCGTGACCAGAACTGGTGTCTCTCGTTTGTTTTACTGCTGGATCCCAGCAGGAAGTGCAGTCTAATGACTGGAGGAAGGTGAGTGACTCATGCGGGGGAGGCTGGAGAAGGGTCAAGTTTTTCAAGTACTTTGCAAGGCTTCTACCAGCTGTAAAAGCAAAGCACAGGGAAATGAAACTGGCAGTTGCTAATTCACCTTTCTCTGACAAATGCAGGCTTCAGCATGAGTGCATAACACATCAGTTTTACCATTAACACATTAATTAATGTCATTAATTTTTCAAGAGTATGTGTTTATTTCTTATTGTTGTTATCTGACATCAGAACATGGCCAGGATACTTGGATTTTTGCAAAACACTGGGCATGTTCAATTTTTCCTGTAAATTCAGTTTCTAAGCAACTGAACTATCTCTTTGTCCTGAACTATTTTAATGTGTCAATAACCACAGTTTCTCTATGATTCTAATTATTCTTCTAAACTGCCTTTGAAATACTTAAAACAGGTTTAATATTTGCTCCTTCTGTTATGATTAGAATATTGTGTATTACAGGATAATTTTTTTCCTCAGGCATCTGTCAAGTCTGACTGGAGAATATTCTTCAATTTTTGTCTGTAGGTGTTTGTAATCTTTGCTTCACTGAAATCAGTGGAAAAGTCATTATTATGCTCACAGAGGGCAGGATTTCTACTATTGAGTTCAAATTCTCATTCTGTTTCTCTCAGGATTCTTCTCTCTGCCCCTTTGATCTCTGTCTTTCTATTGCTCTGTCATTTTAAAATAGTCAGTGCTTAACTAACTTATTTTCAAATAGCACTTCTCAAACAAGTGGCAGGCTGTGGTATTAACCATAGTTATTTGCAAACAATTTCCCATGGCAGGTAAGTTTGAAAGCAGAAAAGCTTCCCCTGCCTGCCATGATACCGGGTACTCCCTGGTAAAGAAAAGGCTGAGGAAATGGAAGAATGCAGTTTATCTTATTAAAATTAGACTCTGCCTCTTTTGTGACTCTCTCTGCCTGCCACTGTCGTTGATTTTTATCTTGTTATTTAGTGTACTTGCTACTGAGACTACTTTTCTGTCCTCGTTATCTCTATACTTTCGATTCTTTTACTGGGGGTTTCTGGAGTTGTGCTTTTATTTCTATTGCCTTTTTGTCTATCAGCAGGTCAGGTATCCCTGCAGTTCTCCCTTTGGCTGAGAAGGGTAGGAATGATTTTCTGTGGTGCTGGAATATCCCACTGCTTCTCCTTCTTGTCTGTTCTCCCTCCTTTTGCACTCCACTGTTCTACTGTTCCCTTTTTCGTCTACAGTATCTAGAGTAGTGCTACTATTCCTATTGAGGACTTCAGTATTTCTGCAAGAACAGCAGAGTGAAAT
The DNA here is from genome assembly GCA_013400495.1 of Nicator chloris. Lineage (NCBI taxonomy): Eukaryota > Metazoa > Chordata > Aves > Passeriformes > Pycnonotidae > Nicator > Nicator chloris. The sequence goes on along the minus strand of WAAE01006238.1, from coordinate 151,256 downwards.
TCACTCAAAATACTTGGTTTCGTTCTACAGCCTTTGCTGGGCTTGATGCTTTTAACAGGAACCAAGAATATAGCTGCAATTCCAAGTCTACAGCCCATGTTTTTATTTGCACAGTCATCTGTTGCAACAGGTTAATTCTTGATTTGATCACCTCTTAAGCATTTTTGTAAATGCTCCAGCTTTTGTACAATGTTTCTTTAGGAATACACAATTGTGGATACCACTGAACGTAGGACAAGTTCCCAAGTGGTAGGAACAATTGCCCCTCATAGCATGGGACAAAAGAGCATTTGGAATTCCACAGGGCATATGTTTTTTTGTCAATGCAGGCATAGCTGACCCGGACATACTGTTTAGGGTGTGTTTGTGGATACAGACTTGGCTTCATGAGAGGCATGGAGCCTTTTCCATTGCATTTCAGTTATTGGATAGTGCCTGAAGTGCCTAAAAATTGCTTGTGCAGTTCTCCTCTATGGGCATGGAAAGAGGCCCACTACAAATTAAAGGCTGAATTCTAGCTCTTACAAAATTCATCATCTTGGATATGAAATCAAAGAGCAACTCTGTATGCTGAGTCCCACGGATTTTTTATATACAGTGGTTTTGAAACTGCACCTCACAGTAGATCTGTGAGGGTGATGAACAGGGCTATGATGAATAAATACGTGTTCACTGAGTCAAAATTGTTTTTGCATGGGGTAAACCTTATGTTTTATATACCTGTAAGAATTGCACAAGGCTTTTCATTCTCTAAGTTCCAAATTTTTTTTACAACTGTTTACCTACAATAGCATGAAATGTAGCCAGCTTTGCAGAAGACAGCAGCTAAGACCCATGAGACACAGTAGGGGAAGACAGGAAACTCTGTCCAAGAAAAATGTGGCAAGCCTCCTGTCCTTGTGACAAATGTCACAGGATCTCAGTGTCCACAAAAAGCACCACAGCTTTTGAGATACGAGTGGGTGGATTATTCCACACGCACATTGTCAAAGCCTGGCTGATGCTTTGCTTTCCAGGTGAGCAGTACTCAGGGAAGTCCCGTGTTTCAGAATGGCGTGGCTCTTCTTTGTCACCCCTTTGTTTCAGAGGTAACTGGCAGCACAAGCTCTTTCACCATGCACAGGGGGAGGCTGGTCCTGCTAACCCAGCCATTGCTGGGGAAACCACTCTGCTTCCACGGGCTCTTGGGCCAAGACATTTGGAGTCAAGGAGGCGAGGAAGTGGCTCAGAGTAGTGTTCAACCCTAAAGTCGTATTCTGGCCTTCCCTTGTCTCCTTATATCTGCTCTCTGGGAGCTCCAGCACAATATTTTGACTTGTGAGCCCAGAGGGTTAACTCTGTGGCAGACGCTTAAGGCAATTATGGGCTTACTTATACATTTTGCTGTCAAATTATGTAATTTTTGATAGAGGGCATAATGTATGCTTTCTAATACACACTCATGGAAGCTTGGGGTTCTGCCTCTTGTTACATAGCTTAAAAGTCAAACCACGTGTTTTAATGGACCCCAGAACAATTGCCAGAAGATGTGTGCAGCATTCCACCCTTTCCTTCCATAACATTCTAGATGTATAAATACAGGATACTCTGTGGAAGAAAAGTTTGGATTTGAAGCCTTTAACTGTGATAAGTGGAATGTGATCACCAAACTACGGAAACTATAAGGTGTACAGGAAATGTTGTGTATGTAAGTAGTCAATATGCTCTTAGTGAACTGAGACATGGAATAATCATTCTTCCATCAGTCGAGTGCAGTAAATGTGGTTTGCAATCCAACTGTTATTTGCATAGTTTATAGGCTTGCCAGCTATTTTCTTAATGAAGTATATAGTTTTATCAGAACTTTATGCCTAATTCTGAGGAAGGGGAATGGGCAAAGCAGAGAACAACATCTTTTAAAAAACAAATGAAAAAGAAAATATTTATTTTTTTATTGACTAAAAATACGTTTTCATTATGGTTGCATTTGGTGATATTGGAACTGAAGAAATTTTACTTTGAATGTAAAAATGGTTGTTAACATTTCCATCTTTATGCTCCCATGGAAGTGTCCTTTGTTTGGATGAAAGAGAATTTTTCAGCAAGCATCTTTTTCTTAAGAAGATATTGCAACTTGTCTCTGGCTCCAAGTTGTTCATTGTAGTATCCTCTTTCTTCTTCATTCTTATACATTGCTTAAAATGCTAGATATAGGATTCTTCTTTCTTACTGCTTCTCAATGAGCAGTTAAATCACATTGAAAGATGAGTAATTGCATGTTAATTAGATTGCATATTAGCTTTAGGGACATGGCTCCAATACAGAACTCTGTAGATGTCTTTTGTACAATAGCGTTTGCCTGTAAAGGTGTTTTATGTTAAAATTCAAGTTTAATTACGTTGTATGTTTCAACTAAAAACATGTTTTGCAATTAGCATTTTTGGTAGCATTTCATCTGTAAGAAACAAGGACAGTCTTTTTTTTTTTCCCTCAAGAAACTGTCCATCTCCAAAAAGCATCTATATTTGTATATGGATAGCTAGCCTACACCGGTGAAAAGTGTCAAAAATAGCATGTGTAATGTTATATTATTGTGCAAGTAAAAACTGCAGCACTCCCATTTTCCAGACCTCATGGGCACAATCAGGTGTACCATATTTTAAGAAACACTAAGCCTGTCTGAGCAAAATGCCTGTAGGATCTTTACTTCTTCCTCTATTTCTGTTTCTTTGCCTTTTTTTTTTTTTTAACCACAAACCTGGCTCAGATTTATGTAGTTCATTTGAAGTTCATGTAGTGAGTGTATTAATCATTCAAAGACCAATAGCTAAATAAAGTTATTTTGCCTTAAAATTTGCGATTCCAAAACTGATCTCATGAGTCGTCTTCTGGTCTTTGGCATGATCCTTCTGTACCCGGTCTGCACTGTTTGCTATGAGCTGGAGCAGAAGGGAGGAAAGAACAAAATTCCTATTCCTAATCTAAGGCATAATTAGTTGGTGAATTGTTTCCTCCCTGATATTTAAAGTTAGACCCATTCACTAAGCCTACTTTCACAGCATTACCAGAAGTACCAATGTTTTCTTTAAGCTGAGGAAGCATAAAGTAATTATTCCCACACTGATAGCTAGAACTCTTCAGACTAGAATTTACCTTTACAGGTAAAGGTAAGTAATTTCACAGAATATTAACCTTCTTCACATCGCCTCATTATTCAAGGGAGGGTCTTTCTAACTTTGTGTCTTCACCCCTAAGTTCTCATTAATTTTTAAAATTTCTTACCTTTCTTCCATTCTGTATTATATTTGCTTAGAACACAGAAGATACCTGTGCTGGTAGAAAGGGAATGATGTGTGTTTGCTATGCCAAGTTCTTTTAAAAAAAAATTACAATTAGTAGAAATCCATTCATCAAAAACTATTGTTTCTCATTTTAAGGATTTTTGTGTTATGATTATTTGTCTGTCCTTTCAGTGGATTCATAAATGAAAAAACCAACATGGTTATTCAATACAGATTTGAGGAAGAAAGTGAGGAAAGGTTTCTATTTAATTGTCAACAAGAAAATTAATGAAAGCTGTTGCTTCCTCATGAAGAAAATAGGTTTAAAGTCCACTCATTTCTTCCATTGTTAAGCTGTGGGTAGATTTCAAGCTATTTGAAATTGCTGATCGTGAAAAGCCAACCCACATGTAAGAGGTTCAGTAGTGGAATCTGGAGGGGACCAGGTGAGGATAGATGAGTTAGACAAATTCCTGTTATTTTTCATAAGTAAATACTTATTTATTCTTACTTAAGTCAGAATCCTCTGCTTTGTGTAGATAATTAGTAACTTTAATGTTTTCATCCAAATAAAGGCATACAACAGTACAGGGTTGGTTTTTTTTTAATAATTTTGAACTTCCATTTTGCAGTGATTGGTGAAGAAATACTGAGTGTGCATCTCTTAAATGCTGCCTGTCTGGGATTTAGCTCCTGATGTGACAGTATTTTTTTGCCTTAAACCTTTGGTGTATTTATCCTCACAGTGTCTCAGAATGGTTATGAATATCTAAGGATGCTTAAAATTAAATAAAAAATGAACTTAATTACTTAAAGTGGGATACACATGCGGTTGTGATCCTGAAACACTCTGTTTCCCTAATAGACACCTTTCTGGCACACACAGTGGTCTCCTCTCTTGTCTGAGCCTCAAAACTACCAGTTTTCTCTAAGATGAGTAAGCATAAAGAAATTATGTGTAGATTGAAAAGCAGTTCAGACAAGAATTTAAGTTTACAGGCACAGGTAAGTAATTTCATTGACTAATAACATTCTCCACATTGCTTTCTTCTTTTGACCATCCCACAATGTAATGCTTTTCACCACTTCTTTAAGGCCATCAGTGAAGGCAACTTTTGCATATGAAGTTATTACTCAGGAATTATTATACCAGGAAATTATTATTCAGGAATGCTCCATTCCAAATTTAGGGCATTAAGATGCACAGATCATTTTAAAAGGAAAAATAAGACACAAGAAAGACATAACAATAAGTCTGCCTTGCCTGTTTGGTTTGTTTCTAAATAGCATCATGCAGTTAAAGTGCAGCAAAGTGTTGCTGGAGATGCTCTGTTAGAGCTGTGAGGAATGGAGGATGTGAAGGGGGGGGTTCTTTATTCAGTGGTGTTGCATTTCTCACTGTTGCTTGCCCTTTTCCCCTTGGCTGAAGGGGAAAAACAGAAATATATGGCACTCCATGATGAAATTACTGGTACAATGCAGAGCATATTTAATTAGAATTGTAAGCTAGGCTTTCCCTTATATGAGATATACCAATTAATACTGTTACAGAGAAGCAAGTCATGGTGCATGCCTATATAACCAATCTTTCCCGCAAGAGATTTCCATATAGCTATAAAACTGAAACTGGTTTCAACATGAAACGTTTCCACATTGTCCTTTTCCCATGACAGTTTACACCATTGTATTTGGGATAAAAATTGAATTCTTGTGACTCTGGACTTAAATTTTGTTGAACTTGACTGAGAAGATCTGGAGGTATAAAATTTGGACCAACAATGCTTTGTTACATGCTTACATGTTGATTTAAACTACTGGGTCCTATCCATCAAAGCTTGTATTTTAGAATATATTTTCTGTGAATCTTCATGAAAAGTATAGCAAGATCTTATACTAATGCCTATTGTTTATAGAATTGTATTCAGAAGTGTGTGTCTTATCTGATTTCTCTAATACATATCTCTGCAACTCCAAAGTAAAGAATGAGGCTTTAAAATTTAGAGGGCAACATCTGTTAGGTCTGGCTGATTTGCATATCTATATACCATATAAATTTGTTCAAATGATTTGAAAATAGATATGCACAAAAATATAACCAAAACTTAGTTTGCTGACCATAATGTTGTACTTATTGAGAAAAGATTATGACTTGCAAACGGATCTCCAGTCTTAAGCAATTTTGCAGATATATAAAAAGTCTTCTCTGAAAGGATGGCACATCGTGTTAACTAAGGTGAAGTGGATAACATGATTGCTAAAATCTTTAATTGCTGAATAAATACCTTAATAGCTGAAAGGATGCAGAGGTGCCTGAGATCCATGTCTCTTTGCACTGAAAGCTAACAAGACAGCCCTCTGCTCTTTCACCCTCATTACTGCTCTAGTTTAATTTATGAAACTTACAAGATTTAAGTATTGGCATGAATAAATGTGACCAAACAAAACAGTACACAGGATCGTGTCTCTGATGTTTTCAGTAAGTGATGCTAAAAGCAGAACCAGGATCCAATGTGAGGGAACAAAACTTTGGATTTCAATGTAGTCGCTTCCACATACACAAAAATTAACCTTTTTTCTAGAAGTAGCAGTTAGGTATTACTGTGACAGCTTTCTTCAGCCTTTTATTCACTGTCACTTATTGTTGTTTCCTAGAGAAAGTGAAGAAGTAAATACCTGAGCAAAGGGCGCTGTGCCTAGTGCAATAATCAGATTGATTTGGGAACCAAAGCTATATCTGTTCAGAAACTTAGTTCATAGTATGCATGTTTAGTGAAGTACAGGAAGGCCGACCACAAGCAAATAATGGATGTTCAGGCCCCTGTATTGCTGAGGTTACCCAAAATTTTGCATTGGGGTGTGGGTATCAAAAGGGAAGAGGACGATTAAGAAGAAAAGTTTATTGCTTAGACTGGAGTAGCTGGACTGCTGTGCAAAGACTCCTAAAGTAGTGAGCACTAACGGTGTTATATCTGTATTGGGTGGTATAATGCCATGCACACAGTTTAGCTCTCTAAGAAAGAGAGTTCTATTCACTTTCGAGTAAACAACAACTCTTTCTCAGGATGCTGCTTCAGTTCCGGGGCTGGCAAGGTTCCCCAGTAGCTTGGGTATTTCATGTTTGCTTTAATGCACAGTGTACAAGTGCCAAGTCTGTATTTGATTTGCAAAGGACAGAAACGTACTGGTTTCTGCTTAATTTCCTTGTTGATGTTGTATGTTGTCTCCATGGTGTGACAATCCTTTCGTAGAGTCAATTCTTTGAAATACAAATTTTTGTAGAAAACAGTAGTTTCACACCTGTGTCCTCTGAACTTGGCAGATGCCTGAATCCAAGTGACAGAGGCTTTATCATGGAAGGTAGAGGTGCAGTTTATTTCCAATGCATTGCTCATCTGTAGAACTTGTCTGTTCACTATTGGCCTGCTGCAAGTTACAGGAGTGTACAGGCACCTGTCTGTACGGGGGAACAGGTTTCTCTCTGTTAGCAGTACCTCTGTGTGTCACACCCTCATTACAATGTGTTTCATTTTATATTCCATTTTCCTTGTTAATTTGATCCTGTCAGCAGTTAAAACCAGGTAATTTGATCCAGAAATGATGTGAATCATCTATGGAGAATTGAAGCGTACAGAAGTTTAACATGAGAGAGAGACCTGTCTTGCACCTGTTTTTTTGCACTAGTATACAGTGACCCTAGAGAAGTTAAACAAGGAATTTTCTTTTGAAAGAGAAGGCAGAAATTCTGCATGATATTATGGAGAAAAGAGCCTCAGGGAGGATCTTTCAATCACTGTGAGCTGACAAAAGGCTCCAGAGCTGCACAGTCCACTTTTAGTGTCATGTTGAAGGATGGAGACACAGTTCAAGGGTGTACTATTAGTATCACCAACCCAAACTTGAAGTGCTCATGTGATGGAAAGGACCCTGCTGTAGACAGCTAGTTCATCTGCTGAGTGGTAGTAACATGAGAACACTACCAGGCCATTTCTTGAGATCTTGTTAAAGTTACAGTTCAAAAAAATTCCTCAAGAAATTAGAGCCATTGGTTTATTTATCGTTATTTTCTAAGCTGAAGCACGATGTTTATTAAATATAGAAAATGGAAACAAAAGAGAACAGCTAACAGAAGCATAGGCACTGCTGTCATCTTTATTATTACCCTGTGCCTCACTCAGGTGGTGCTCACAGTTACCTGAGCTACTATCAGACTCATGCCTCGAGGACATCTACAGTGCTCATGAGACAGGGCTTTATAGAGCAGACTCACACAGCACTCTGCTTCAGAAATGAAGTGATTGCCGGCCAGGAGAAATGAAAAGGGAGCATTACATTAATTCCCACTGCAAATGTGATCTGGACCAACAAGCTGTAACGTGCACTGACAAGAAAATTATCCTTGCAACTGTATTTTAAGGGAGAAAAGCATTTTTGGGTAAGACATAAGGCAGTTTCCCTTTGGAGGTGTGGGGGATGGCCACGTTACAAGGGCTAGGGTGAAGCTCTGGGGTGGGGAACCATGGAGTGGTTCTAGTTAACAACTTTTTGAGGCATCCGTGTTGTCATTCATCAAACTTGCCTTTTGTCTGTCTGAAAGCAGAGCAAACAAAGGAGATGGGCTCCTACATCGTTCTTCTCAGTGAAGTAGATAATCTTGGTTCACCGAGCAGAATATAAAAACAAGTCATTCTCGATGGCATATGCTATAATGAATGCTTGATTTTGAATGTCTGAGGAGAGCACGCCCTCCCCTCAAAGTCACAGTCTGAGTATGACACCCGCAGCTTCCATGACCGAAGAGGCTGAGAAAAATCTTTTAGGGGAGGAAGTCTTGATGGCACATCAAGGTAGGCGTTTATAATCTGCCATGACAAAAAGCCCCGTGTGAGAACAAATAAATACATGAGCTTGTTCTTTCAATTTATAAACTTCTGTTTACCACGGTTCGTAAAAATGGGAGCAGTAATTAGGATCAGTATGCAAATGCTATTTAAACTCTCTGCAATTATTCCCTACCTCAACTTCCCCATTTTCTTTTCTCCTCCAGCACACTTCAGCCAAAACACAACCCACACCGAATTGGCCCTACAGGATCAAATCTGACAGATCTAAACTGTACTAAAATAAGGCAAACTGAATTCATGAAGTTGGAGATTTTATAAAGGCACCTGCCAGCTTTTCAGGAGCTAACCAGAGGAGTGTTCTCTGAGTAAAACACCTCAGGAGACCTGTCCTCTGTCATGCATAGGTTCCACATTAAGTGACATTAGTGAATGAGAACAGTAAAGGATGGCTGAAAGGAGTCTGAGGGTCAAAGTGGATGACGAAACAGAGCAATAATGTTCTTTTATAAAACCATATACAGTAATGGCATTTCTGCATCTTTCATCAGCCAAAGTTTTGAAGTGCTCTAAAGATGAGATTCTGTAGGAGAATATAATGTTAATCTATACATCACTCTATAAATCCAACCATGAGAGCCTCTGACATCATACAAAAATGTTGTTTGGCTATTGGTTTTATCTGGATGGCCCAGAACATAGAAACCCAAGAGGACCACAGCACATCACCACAGAATGCAGGCATGTTTGCCCCTCTTGAAAGAGTCTGTGTGGTCTTTCTGTGCCTCTGGTAACTAACCATGATTCACTGCCAGTGCACTGGTCTGGGTGTTAGATGGTTCATCTTTGCCTAAGTCTTGGTTCTGGCAAAACACACATAAATCATTCAGTGCCATCTACAGAAACCAGAAGAATGTGGGTCCGTCAGCCATTTCTTCATCCACACAGTCACCAGGAAGGGTAATGTCAGGAAACTGTGTGGAACCCCACAAGAAAGTGCTCTTGGGTGTACAAGCAGTAGTCATCTTAGGGGAAAAATGATACATGGAGTCACTGCATGACTCCATACATTACTCCCTCTATGCCCTTGGGACCACAGATGAGTCAGCAACCGTTCATGCTTTGTAGTAACAAAAGTAGCTGACAATTGTAACAAAATCAGTATGGATGCTTGGTTCTCATCCAGGGCCAGCGGGAGGTTCTCAACCAACAAAGCCAATGCAGTCTAGTCTATCAGGACATCTGTTGCTTATGAGGGGAGTATTGTAAACAAAGAACAGCCCTTTCTTCTTGTTTTATCTGCTCATTAACAATGTGATGCCTTGTGAACCATAAACATACAGCTTGTGTTAGTTACTAGTTTTGGTGCTGATTATAGATAGGAAGTCGCCCCTTTTCTGATATTTGCAGCTCTGTTGCAGATCCGGAGTGGAGCTGTACCACTGAGGTGACCAGCTATCTTAGGGTGTGATACCACTGATGGTTAGTTTTCAAACTCCATAGAAAATTCTCTCTGAAAGCTGTAAAACCTATGCTGAAAGACAAAAAGCCATGACCGTGCTCTGCCAGAGGGAGAACACGTGAGAGACTGAGGCTGTCACCAAAATGTCCTTGCAGGAAGAGGATATTTTTTAAATGAGAATTTCCAAGAGATCATGGGAAGCAGATGATGCCATAATGCAGAGAAAAGGTCCGTCCACCTGATGGAAAAAACCTTGTTCCTGAACTCCTTACTATGTGATTGATTTAACCCTCAGGAGTGGGGGAACACTACCACCAGACATCCAGGGCAAGAGAGGAGCTCTCCCACAGTTATGCAAATAGTGGCCAATCTTTGCAAGAAGGTAACATAAAAACCTCATAAGTTGTGCATTGAAGAGAAGGATTAAATCCTGTGTGGTTCTGCCAGGTGTCCAGTTAAGTCCCTGAATCATGGAAAAGAATTGTGCAAAAGAATCATGGAAAGTTGGGATGTTTTTTAATAATGTTCATGCTCATAACGCTATATTCATGTTCATAATGCTATAATGTTCACAAAAAAGAATAAGTCACTTCTCAATCCCCTTCTCAACTCTTGTGCCCAGGCAGGAGAGATCATACATTTTTTCACAATCCTTTTTCTCCTCCAGATGGCTTCAGCTAGAGGATCAAAATAAACGTAGTCTTAGAGGGAGATTTTATTGTTGGGCATTTGTAGGAGATAGGACAAAATCTCTCCAGAGTTTCATTGTGATGATCTACCTCTTCACCAAATTCCTT
>WAAE01006238.1:53399-135899 GCA_013400495.1 Nicator chloris | reverse complement strand
TGCTTCAGGTAGAGATGAAGGGTAAACTGATGTCCCCCTAAATGGCCAGCCTGTGTATGCACCTAACACTTCACTGAGCAATCTGTCAACATGTCAGCAACACATGTTTTATAAAAAGCCTCCAGTGGGAGCAAAGGCTCCTGCCAGGGCTTAGGAAATGCTTTGAATTCAGCAGATTTCTATTGCTGGAGTCCCCCGAGGTTCCTTTTACAATGCCTACATTTCAGAAATTTGAACTTGGGACCCTTAGGGGGTTCTCTCCGAATGCCTGAAAATGTAGAGTTATATTGTTGCGTGTCCCCAAGCGGTCTTTACTAATACCTGAATTCGGAGAAGCTGGAAATTACAGAGCTCCCCAGGGGGAGCTTTATCCACACCAGGAAGAAGAGAATAACTCTGCAGGGAGATTGCTTAATGCATTGCTGAAATAAAAGAATTTGAGAGAGATGGGTTGAAGTGGGGTTTTTTTTCCTTCTTTTCTGGCCACTCCTTCGGCTTAGCTAAGTCCTTAAAGACAAAGTCAGGGTAAAGAAGCAGCTGGGATTTTTTTAATGAAATTTTAGATGTGGCTTTTGAAACAGTGAGTTGACGTGTACGTGTGTGAGTGGATGTGCAGGCATACACACATCCTGAGAACGTTTCTGTTACATGTCAAAGTTTATTTTGCTTCTGTGGTGCATCCTTGTTTTTCCCTGTGTCCCTCTCCCTCAGATGCCTGAGCGTGCTTACCCACTCGGTGTTTTAGCTTTCAGAAGTACTCCTGCTGGCAGTTTTCACACCATTACTAACTTGACTTAGGTTGCAGTTTGCCTGCCCACTTCCGTGGTGCCTTTTTCTGGAGCAGGCTTGCCTCCCTCCCAGACCAACAGGACGTGGCTGAGCCTTTTCCTGCTCAGAGCGTGCAGTGCTGGTGCTCAGCGCCCCATCCTCCCTTTGTCCCCTGCCTTGGGGACAGAATGTGCATGCCAAAGCCAGGCCAACCCCACACGTCCCAGATACGCTTCACAAGCCAAGGGATAAATTATTTTTAAAAGCACCCTATGGTTACAGTAGGAGGCTTCACGTTATACCGGTCGTGATTTTGCCAAGCTTCCAGGACAGCGGGAAAATGCGAAACCCAACCGTGCGCTTTTTGTCATCCCCAGAAAGGCAAAATCCTCTCTCCTTGCAGGCTGCTTTTCCAGATCTTTCCGTGGCCGGCTTTTGACACTGCATCGCCTGCCCCTACAGGGAGGGAGCCGGGGCTGGGCTGTTTCCCGCACTCCCGGGGGACGCAGCCCTACCTCGGAGCCGTGTGCGGACAAAGAGGAGCGAGCGCTCGCACACGGCTCGGCCGGCCCGTGCAAAACAGTTCCAGCTGTGGCTGCTCATGGATTTGGGGGAGGAGGGCGGGGGGGAAGGCATCGCCTTGTGTTTTAGGTGTGGCTGCACGCATGGAGCCTGCTGGAAACACTGCTTTTAACTTCCTTGGAGGAAGGGAAAGGGATATAAACAGTGAGTGATTCTCAGCTCGGGGAAATTATAAGAGCATTTTAAAACCTCAGGTACAGTTTCAGGTGGAGTTGGCATTTTGCTCTGTTTTGGGGGAGTATAAAAATAATTTTCCCCGCATTCTACAGGAAGTCTTTTCCTCTGGCACTTCTTAGCAAATGAGGCAAACTCTGTACTGCATTTGGCTTTGATGGCCTTAAATGCTGTGAGCTTACAAAAGACACATCTCACTTTCAGAAAGGCTAGCTTTCCCTGCGTGATTTTGCTGGGTGATTTTCTCTCTCATTTTTCCTCCAGAAATGTATAAGTTGGCAAAATTAATTACACCAAGTGCAGGCGTGAAAAGTTTGATAGCGCGTATGGTTTTAACTAATGCTTTTGCTCATGTGGCTGCTGTCCTCTGAAGGCTCTCTGTTCCTGTGGCAGAATAATTGACAATCAGGGGAAGCTTTTGATCACCCACAGAACAGTGCATGTTTGGGAAAGGATAGGATGGAGGGGTTTGTACCATTCAGAGATGAGAGAGCAGGAGCTAAGGCTGGTGTGCGCCTTCTGCAGAGAGACCTTTTTAAAAAGAAAACCTAAACTATTCTTTCCTTCCCAGAGTGTGAGAACCAGGCGGTATTTTTTATCCTTAAGAAAAGTAATGAGAAGAACCTGCTTTTGATATTTGTAAGTGCAAGTCAAGCTGAGCCTCCTGCTATATTTTGGTAACACTTCCACTGGACAGAATGTTTGTCCTGCTCATTACAAAAGTGGTGCCAGCTGCCTGTCTGACAAAGCAAGTGTATTTAAAGTGCCTCACTCTGTGTTTAATGCATTTGAAGAAGGTGTTTTGTATTTTAAGTACTTATAGGCGTCCAGTGAAACATTTGCATCTGGCACCCTTTTTAAAAATAAAAGAGGAGACATTTTCCCTTCCATGTGGTGCCTTTCATGAAAATGCATCTGTCCTCTTATGCAGTCATTATCGAAAAGAGAAAGGTTTTGTACTTGAGGATTTTTAATTTTTTTCTCTATTTATTTTAGTTGTATTGGTAAGAAATGTGTCTCTCATGAATAATGTCAGCAGGAGTTTCTCATTAAATGGTGTTGAGCATGTCATGGACAACTCGATTTAACTTTTAAATTTTCTATTGCCTCCTTAGGAAGGATCTAGATAGTGCATCAGCATAATCCTAAATTTATTTCCTGGGGAGGCCACATTTCTTGTTTTCCCAACCCCCAGCCTTGAACAGAAAGTCCTTCTCTTTTTCAGTGTAACTTCAGAGCAAAGTCAGCCTGCCAGATGGAGTGCTGCTGCACTGGTTTCCCTCTCTCAGACACCAAAGCACATTATTTTTGAACCATACCCTCTCTCCCCTAAGGCTCAAAACTTAAAAGACTAGTCTGAACTCTGATCTCTGGCACGGTGGCATGATGCACTGCGTCACTTTTAGCAGACCAGTGTTTTGCATTTTCCTCCTTTCCAAATGAGTATAATGCCATTCCTTATCCTTTCTAAGATTGTCACCCTGGAGAAATGTGGTCAGGATTATTCAGAGGAGTTGAGTACAGCCCAGTACTTTTAGTTTGACTCAGATGCATTGGAATATGCAGTTATGCCATCCAGTATTCTTAACCAGAGTGTCTATAGAAGCCAGCAAAGAAAGACAAACAGGGTTTCCACTGGAGAGAGGCTACTTTCACAGCAATGCATCTGTTCTGTGGTGGCAGGCAATGTCATTTGCCTTGTCTTCTAGTAGAGAAGGAAAAAAAAATCCAATCGCATCAAAGTGGAGAAGCAAAGCAGAGGATATGTAAACTTTTTTTTTCAGTTGCTGGTATTCCAAACTACTTAAGTAACCACTAATTAGTTTTTATTTCTTTTTAGTACTTGTCTCCTTTTTGTTGTTGTTATTTTTCAGCTTGGCACATTTGCTATATCATAACCCTGTGCTTGATTTGAGGTGTACCCCTGGGCTCAAAGCAGGTAGTTCAGGAAGCAAAATCAAGTCATCATTTCTGTTTAGCTGGTTAGATATGCTATCAGGAAGACTCAGCCACGTTTCCCACCTGACGGTGCTTGTGAAATGTGCACACTGCTTGCTTTGTCAGCGGAGTAAATTTTAACTGAAAAAAAGAAAAAGAGAAATCCTGTTTGAACAGAGGCTGTGTTTTGTTTGTACAGTGTGCTGGTAGGCCAGAATGGTGTTTCTTTTCTCAATGAAGCCTGTGTGTTGTATCAATGACTAAAGGTTTCAGCAGCCCCATCATATAACAGTGTCATAAGTGATTGTCTCACCCATGTGTTAGAGCCTGCTCTGTCTCATAGCAGCTTCTCTGAATATTGAAGACTTCCACAATAAAAGGAATCAATATGTAGAACAATGCAGAAGTTTCCAAACCATAAATTAAAAACTGCTGTCTGAACTGGAAACCCAACATAACACTTCACATGAGGTACATGATAGAGTTTTTTTGTAGGACACTGGCTAGTCTCTTGAAGTTGTCATATTTCTAGTGATGGAAAAGTGACAACTAACAGGAAAATTTAAGATTCATTTCCTTGATCCTTTATGAATCAACCATCCATTTCACTGGGAGGTGTTTGCGTGGTTAGGGCAGCTGGTAGGACTGCTTCCAGTGAAGATCAGGGTTTATTTCTGAGTCCTGCAGTTGGGAGGTTTTCCAGCCTCATTTACTAGTCACAGCAGTATGGAAGAAGTGCTTTTGCCTGTCAAGGTAAGCAGTGGGCAACTGAGCCTGCTCCTGGTTTACTGAAACTCCCATATACCAACTGTGAACAAGTTGAAGGAAAAGACTCTTGTTTTGGCTTCTGCAATGTGGCAACACCTCAGGAAGCTGCTTGGGCAGGTGCCTGCCTTCAGATAGATAAATAGTTTTCTCAATTTCCTTGATTGTGTCACATCTCTTTGCCATTGCTAGGGGCTGATGTGAGGGTATCTCAAATAGAGGCTTATGGTGTAATATCTTCCTGTTTTAATCTAGGCATTTAGACATTATTATGAGCAGCATTCTGGTGAGGACCACATGTTCTGTTTTCAGGTGAAAGAGACATAAAGTCATAGAATTACAGAATCATTTAGGTTGGAAAAGACTTCTGAGATCATCAAATCCAACCTTGTCCTTGATCCCCACCTTGTCAAATAGACTGTGGCACTAAGGGCCATGTGCAGTCTTTTCTTGAACACTTCCAGGGATGATGACTCCATCACCTCCCTGGGCAGTCCATTCCCATGTTTAACAACCTTCTCCATGAAGAAACTTCTCCTGCTGTCCAACCTGAATCTCCCCTGGTGCAGCTTGAGGCAATGCCTCTCTCTGTTTTATCATTATCCCCTTTTTTCTCTTCTTCTCTCAGTGTTGTCATCTTTAACAAGTTTAATTGTGAGGAGTGTCTGAAAGACACCGGTGATGTCTTGTTTGCTGCCCACCTGAGAGAGCAGCAGGCATGTGCACCTAAATGACAACTGACCTTGTGATAGGGCAGCCAGAGTGGGCCCCTTTCACTTGTATTCTTGTCTGGTGTTCTTGTTTATCAGTAACAAACAGGTCTGTGTTTGTGATTTCCTATGTCCTTGTTTCTTATTGGTGGAATGAGGTAGTGCTCTTCTGGTGCTTAGTGTGGTAGGAACATGGAGTAAATGTCCTGTTCTTGGCTTACTCTAGAGGAGACTGATTTCTTCATCCTGTCCTTCCCTACCCCCCTGTGGGTATCACCTTCCCCAACACCCCCCTGCTGCACCCTCTTATGGTGTTGGTTGCCTAGAGTCTGCTGATGCACATCTAGGATGATTGGAGTTGTATCCTCAAGGAAGGCACTGAGAAAATAATTCTTTTCTGCCTGAATCTCTGTTTGCTCAGAATTTATAGGAACTTGATAGCATGTGGACTTTTTTCCTGGGTGAGATTTAGTTGCAGTTAACCAATGGTTCCAAAACTTAGCAAGTGGGGTATACACAGGCAGGTGGATGCTGTCTGATATCATTGGCTTCATTTTTGGGGGGAAGTTATTTTATTTCCTGCCTCAGAAATGGTCCCAATCCAGAGTCCTGGGAATGGAATACTCCCTCAGATGCAGTCCCTTGCTTCACTATTATCCTTTAGACCCCCAAAATGCAATGTTATCTGTCAGGTTGAAGAGCTCTGGATGGGAATCCCAGTGAAGCCCATCAGTGCCGCTTCTTAATCAGCTGGAGAAGTCACTGTTCAATGATGTGGAGCACCCCTTGCCGCATCCCTTGAGTGCAGAATCCAGCCTGGGATCTCTTGTGCAGCAGTGCCTAGTGTTAGGCAAGCACGTTTGTTTTGTGTGGTGTAGAGGAACATCAGAACTTGTCACTGTCTGGCACATATCTTCTTCCTTGAGGCCCATATTTTGATCCCTGTGTCACCTTTTAAAATGGCAAATCTATACCCTTCCAAAGTAATTTTATTTTACCAGAAAAAATAATGCTGTTTTTTCTGCTTTTTTTTTTTTTCTCAACTGTGATATCATGTGTTGGAGTATTGTGTCACTGCATTGTGTGACATTACACTATAAAATATACAGCTATAAAAGTCTGTAATTTATAAAACTATATTAGGTGCTTACTGTATGTATGATGGCCTTGTAATTCACCATCACCTATCATTTATTCTATATATAATTCCATTGAGAGTTTTGGTGACATTATAAAGGAAAAAGTGTAGCTCAAGTGATTCTCATCAGAACCCCAAGACAAAATGTCCTTGTATTGCATTATGTAATGTTTTTAGTATTGTCCATAATGCAAGAATAAAAAATTTTTTCTTCACACAGTTATAGTTTATAATCCAGGAATGTTATTTGTATCTGTCAAAATACACTGAGTGGGAGATGACACCTAACAAGGTCAAAACATTGAGTAAAAAATTTTCCCAGCTTTGTGTGAGGCTTTGCTAACTTCACTTGAAGAAGCAGCTAATTTGTTTGTTCCTGAACAAATTCCAAATCTTTCTAATTGAGAATTGTCAAGTATCTTAAGATCTTGCTTGTGTTTGAAAACTGAGGAACAGTATTTTACACTCACTGTTCAAAGTGCTCTGGAACTGCTATTATATTTATGATATTTTAGAAAACACAGAGTATCACAATCCATTTTTGGAAATGTTCTTAACATTAGTGAATTAAAACAGATTTTGTAATACATCTAAAATCACGAGCTCTATTTCTAAGGAAATAAAGCAGCAAAGCTCTTCACTTGCAGTTGAAGAATTATGTGTAGTGCGGTTTGGATGAACTCACTGTCTGGCTCACCAGGTTAGTCTGATGTCTGTGCAACAGTTTTGTTACCTTCTTCATCAAGTGTGCTGAAAGCCAGCATTGTCCCAGTTTCAACAGGAAGCATCGGTGCAGCTGAGTCTCTCTCCTTTGCTTTGTGGGTGTGCAGTGTCACCTCTTACTCGGGGACCTTCCAGCTGGAGACTCACCTTGTGTGAGCTGGGTGATGTGTCACGAAAGGAAAAGGGGTGACTTAAGTGAAGGACTGGAGACATCCGATTGTGGACGGTCAGTGGCAGGGTGTTTGAGGGAGATTTTGCTCTCTCAGCATTGACCCACTGCATCTGGAGAACAGGCAGCAGCAGCTCTTGGATGGTGGGCAGCACTTGCAGAGAGGTGGGGCTCAGCAACTGAGGTTTAGCACTCAGTGCTACGTATGAAATTCTTAAGCCATCACTGTTTCTTTACTAAAACATACAGGGTTTTTAAAAATGGAACAATGTTTGTGAAACTTGGTTGGAATTTTTGAGAGGCAACATAAAAGAAAGGATACAGTTCAACCAAAGCCAATATTTTTTACAAATGTTTTTCTTGCAGCATAGTGGGACAGCTGTTTGCAGGGATGAACAGATCAGACTTATGGTATGGTTACAACCATTTTAATCAGAAAAGAAGAAGAGGGAGGAGGCAGGCAAGGAATGAGCCTGGAAGCGAATGATGTCCCTTTAAATCACATTGTAATTTCTTTTTTGGCTAATAAGTGACTTGAAGGTATTGAAAGATAAACAGCCTGAGCTAGGGCCTGGACTTCTGCCATGTGCTGGGTTCCTAATTAAGGGATGAAATTGCAAGATACCGTTCAATTTCACTGCAACTGTAGCTGGGTTTTGTGGGTCAGTAAAACAAATGAAAGAGTTTTTTTCCTGTCCTATTTGTGCACTTCAGATGTACCATGCACGGCTATCCATGTTAGCAGTGGTGGGACTTAGCCATATGATCCCTGCAAACTGATTGCAGAAATAGGCTTCTCTTTGAAAAGAAAATGCTTGTGACTGTCTAAGTCTTTGTGGAACTTCTCAGTTGAATAACTTGCTTTACCCTTTTTTTCTAACTCTCACATTCAGCAGTGACTTAAAATCATAAAAACAGACCTATGGATTTTTGTTAAGGGCTGAAATTTTTAAGTGCCCTGCAGAAAGCCTCACAATAGAAGAAAATTCAAGTGACTGACTTCGTGTTTTTGAGTGCCTCTTGTATCCATTTTAGCACAAATTTGTATTGATTACAATGTTTTATTTTTGCCATGATGCTGTTGTATTTGTAGTTGTACATTACTAACTGACTTGAACACTGTCATTTTCTAAAATGCAGAGGTAAGGAAGTATATTTTGGTTTTGTACAATTTTCAGAATAAATGAAAAGGGAGGTAGTTTCAACCTGAGAATGATTTTCATAGCTTCATCCCATCCTGTAACAAGGTTTGAGAAGGTAGGAAAAAAACCTCTGTTCCATTAATTTTAATGTTACTTATCTTAGAGCAATGAAACACTATGGAAATGAAATAATAGATGTATTTTTTCTAAAACTTAAGCTCTTATCTATTATGCTTGCATAATACTTAGTTCTTTCTCTTTTCTTTGCCTTTTTTTACATAATTTGTTATCGTGGCAAACACTTGTGATGTCATACAGAGTGGTAACTCCAGCTCTCTGGCAGTACCAATGAACTGTGAATGTCACGGAGTTGCAGAGGTATAAATGAAAAGATATGGTCTTGTAAGCCCAGAAATTTTTGGGATCACACCCTGAATGTGTCAATTAAATCGGCTTGCAAGAGACTGATTAAGCAATTGTGATTTCACTCCATATCTAGTACAAATCATTTAAAAAGTTGTCATATCACAACTACCTTTAAGTGAAGAACTTTATGAAAATGTAGGAAAGTTAAATTGATTTAGACAGAGTTCTCTCCCTCCACTAGTGTTAGGTGTCCTGCACACGTCATTGAAGAAGCTTCATACTGGGTAGTGAGTTAAAACATTATAACCAGAAAGACACTGTGATAAACACATCTACTTGATGCACAAATTTGAGATAAAAACCATTATTTTATTAAAACCTTTAACTAGCCATTAGAAGAGGCACTGCATGTTAAAATATAGCAAGTGGATGAAAGGCAGTTTTTGTGCCTAAAATTCTTCACCCTGTTTGTTCAATTCATAAACATAACATTTATGGGAATTATGCAGGTAGAATGGACCCTTAAGTGCTCACACCTCAAAACAACTAATTCTTCCCTTCTCTCTCTCTCTCAGAGATATGTATGAACAGCTTTAAAGTGATATTTTACATTACTTAAAAATTATGGGAGTGTTTGTTGCTGTTGTGTAGGAAGGAAATAAATCATGGGCTTTTGTGGGATTTTAAATTCATCCCAGGAGTGAAGAGCTAATATCAAGGCCTTCACAACTGGGATTAATTTCATGTATCTCTCAGGAGTCCACTGGGTATTATCTTTATACATTATAAAAGTGTGTTTTGATATGCTTTAAATTAGTATTTTTTTTTCTTGTCTGTGGAGCAGAGGAAGAGAGATAGTGTGTGTGAGATGGTGTGTGTGTGTGCATGTGTGTTGGATGACATGATTGACATGGGTGGAGAGCTGCTGAATCCAGGGCAATTAAGTGGATTACTGTACAGTGTTGTTCCTGAACATTACAAAGAGTAAAAGTGCAGTCTATGCATGCAGACGTGGTACTGAAGAGGAAATTCACCCCACTCCAAGCACCTTCTTGCTCTTATTTTATTCCCCTCAAAAGAACTTTCTTCTGCCTCTGGAAGCCTATGGCTGAATGCCAGCCTTTGCACATCTTCACCACCCAGCAGCAGTTTCTGTGGACATCCTCTAGCAGATGCTGTCAATTCTTCACCTTCCTTTCATTCTGCTGCCTCTGCCTTCATGGATCGCTGCGTGTTTGCGGTGCGTGTCGGAGAGAAGGGCAGAGTGGCAGAAGGAGGGCTCGGGGAGGTGCAGCTTCCCAGCTCCACAACATGGGTGATCTTCAGTCACCCAGCCTGTGATCCTCACTCGTTGCTGTGACCCTTTGCCCTTGTAGGCAGCAGCACAAGCTGACTAGAATCAAACTTGGCTTTTCCCTTTCTCTTTCTTTTTTATTTTATTTTGAAGTAATTTCTTAAAATAAAAATAGAAGAGAGGATTAAGTCACAATGAGGCGTGAGGCTTGGAAATTAGTACAACAGTTCAAAGAAACCTCAGCTACATTTGTGTGTATGCTTATGTACATGTGTGCAATGGCATGTGAGCATTAGCAGTGGAGAAGCAGTTGCTAAAATGGTTGATCAGGCAAATGGCTTAAATATTTACTGAGGTTGTCGTGTCTCCTTCTGCCTGGTCATAAGTTTTAATCTTCCTGTGCTGGTTGTCTCATTAATTTAAGAGGATAGAATTTAGTGCAGTACTTTGTGGTTGCCCTGATTGCAGAATATCTCTTAGGCTAGAAGGAGAAAAAAGGTAAATAATATTTTTATAAGTGTGTATTCCTGTAATCTTTTAAATAATGCATGTATGTAAGGAAACCTGAAAAGTGCACTCTCCGAAAATCTTACTTTAAGGTCAGAAGGAATCCTAATGTTCATCCTGTTTGTACTAATTTTATCACTGTAGGAGCTGGAAATTTTGCAAAATATATGCTTCACTGTAAA
Source organism: Nicator chloris (assembly GCA_013400495.1). Lineage (NCBI taxonomy): Eukaryota > Metazoa > Chordata > Aves > Passeriformes > Pycnonotidae > Nicator > Nicator chloris. The sequence continues at coordinate 125,441 of WAAE01006238.1, read as the reverse complement.
CGTCATGATTTTTTCAGTTCTTCAATTACTTCAGTATTGCAGTCTTGAATAGTGTTCCATTGGCAAAGATTTAGTTTAGTTTTAGGTGTAATCCATTACCTTGGTCTCTCTCTGGCTGTGTCCCTCTTGGTATTCCCCTTCCTTCCATTGTCTTATTAGATGGAGGGTTGGTTAACAGCAGAGATACCAACATATTTAAATACTTACGGTCTATGCTAGATTTAAATGTTTAATATGCAGCACACAGTGTTCATTCTCAAGGTTCCTTCTTAAGTTCCACAATAGACTTCCAAATGCAACAAATCTGTGGAGCAGATAGCCCTCCCATCTGTCCATTGTGCCTTGTCCTACTTTGTATCGAAATAATGTCAATGGGAAGACTGAAGAATTTTATGTGTAATCTCAAGAAAAAAAATAAACATCCATTTATTTGCTAAGACTAGTCCACCCGCTTCTACTGCTGCAAATATATATTGTAACAGTTTCGTCTTGTGTTGGTGTAATTAAAATTCTCACTCAAAAGTGCACCCGCATCACTTAGCAGTAATGTGCATATACATGTTTTGCTGTACCTCAGTTATTTAGCTGTGTGTCTGTGTGTTTGCATGTGTTGAGTTTTTCCTCTTCGTGCGAGACTTCTTATATTTTCATTGGACAGGATGAAGAGTCCCACAAAATAAGCAGCTTATGTTTTATTTTCCTTGTTTACTATGTGGCCCTGTGCCATACTTATTCCTTGCAACAGAAGCCTGGCACTTAAGTCAGATTAACTCATTTCTTCATGGGCTTTTGTGTTGCACTCATGATAGCTGTTGACTGATCTGCAAATATTGTCTGTCGTATGAAGTGAGGTGCCGTTATAATTCCCATTTTACCCATGGGGAACTGAGTCACCTTTATTAAAGGCATGCTGCTCAGAGTGAGGGGCTGGGTTTTTTGAAATGTATCCTTCGTTAGCACTTTGTATGTTCATGACACCTCAGACCTTCCATTTATGCTTTATGGTAAAGCAGTTTCCTTCCTTCTTGTCCCCTGTCCTCCCTGTGTGCCAGCAGCAGGAACTGTCAGACAAATAGGAGATACTTTTTTTGCCTGGGTTCATTTATCTGTCTAGCATCACCATGGTCCTTGTAAGCAAGAGTGGTAAAGAAGGTCTTGTCCAGATTTGTGACATGTTTACAGAGAAATCCATAGCAGTTTAGCTACCAAATGCTAACAAATCTTTATTGAATGCACAGTGGGGTTTTTGTGTGTGTTAATTCAGTCAGGCCAGCACTGTTTTTCTTAAGAACAGTTAAAGGCTGATAGCAGACTGATTGTACAGCCAAATTTGAAGTCCTTTCTGTGAGGATGCAATTTCCATAACTTCTCTGTTAAATGTCTTCAGACCTGTTTTTCTTTGTTCCTGAAAAAGATGACATGTTTTTCCAGACTTCTTAGAGACACTTGAACTGACTTCAAGGGGGCTTTCCAAAAAACCCAGTGTAGACAAGTCCTGAGACAGATATCTAGTATGAAAAATTCCAGCCCAAGTAGTTAAAATCTGGCAAAGTAATACAGAGCTGGAAAAAAAGATGTTATAGTCAGAGGTATTTGTGAGTCCTAGTTAAAGATGTCATTGTCTGTGTATCTTCGTCTCTTTGGTTGTTAACAGCAATTATTTTTATTTCAATGCAAATCCCTTTTTTCAAGTTTGCATTATCAGAAATTATTGTGCTAAGGGTTAGGGAGTTTTTTTAACCTTTCTTTTTTGGTACCTGTATTGAGAGACTGATTTAGCTACATAATCACAAATGAAATTAATTTACTAAGCTTAACTCAGCTTGCTCACTTCAATTACCAGAGACACCAGAATGGTTGTTACATTTATGAGTCCTGTCCTGCTAATCGAATATTAGAATAGATTTATTTTCCCCTGTTAGCCAAGTGAAGTTTTCATGTGGTTAAATCTGGTAGCGACCTCCCCAACTGAGAAATTTTCTATATCCTTTACTTGCTAACTAGTTAGAATTATACTTGGAACCATTTTGCTTTATATATTGAATCAAACACAATTCTTACAGTGCAAAAGAGTAAAAGAAACCCTGAATGTAGCAAAACCACAATTTCCTGTTGAGGCCATAAAGCAGAAGAGCTGTCTGTGATTGCTTCTCAGTGGCAGCATGGAAGGGATATGGCTATGCCAAATGGGTTGATGTTTATGGATACACTGGTCACAAACTCATATTTATGCAAGAGAGAGTTGGACAAAGCTGCTTCTAAATCCTAATGGCTATTGTTACAACTGTGAGCTGGAGATTTGAGTACTGATAGTGTCTGCCTTAACCTCAGTGCTTATTTCATCAGTGCAGGACCTTCTGGGGCTTGCACGGGTGGATGAGTAGTTTTTCCAGCAGACTGTGTACATTTTAAAGTATCAGGCTATGCATGGTCTTGTAGTTTCAATGACTGGGAAAGTGGTCACAAAACAGTGTTAATAAAATACTTCAGAGGATAATTCATCATCAGTTATTATTTGTCTAGTGTTCAATTTTTTGTGCAGGAAGGAGAGAGACTAATGCCACTCTAACTTTCCTAACAAAAGGAATAAGCACATGAGATACTGAAATGGTGTGCTTGACTCTTAGGATGGTCTCAGTGTCTGAAGAGTCTACTGGGCCTCCTGAGGCTTCCAAACACATCTTCAGGTGCTCATGGGCTTTTCAGGCCTAGGGTTGTGTCTTTCAGCTGAACATGACTGGGCTGGCCACTTCTTTGATTGAAAGCAAAGTCTAATGCTGTTCTGTGTTATGTACATGTAATTTTTTTCTCAGTTCTTTTCTTACATGCTTACTAGAGCAGGCTGAACCTTTCTAGGGTCTGTTGGTAAGGCTGACATCCTCAGCTGCAAATGGGGAGTCAGACCAGACAGTGTATGTTTCAGATGTGTGCACTGATGATGAAACCCAATGCAGCATTTTATGAGCTTTGCTCAGATGTCTTTCTGGGCTCCCCCCAGGCAGGCCTTGCTTGTGTGAGGAGCAGCATGTAGTGGCAGCCCTGGTTGCCCCTAGAACCCAGAGCAATCCAGTCATGTCAGGGTGGCACAGGGCCAAGCTAGTGATGGGCAAGGTTTTTATTAGCCTTGGGCAGGTCCTACCAACAGAGATACACTGCTTCTGGAAACGTAGCTAACAGCTCTGCTCAGTGTGACCCTGCCAGCTTGGGCCAGGGCTGGATTGAGGGCCACCTCTGTCCTCTTGGAGTGGGTACTGGAGAAGCACTGTCAGCATCTGCATATGACAAGATCCTTTACAAACTAGCCCATCTTCTGGAAGTATCGATGTCTCCAGGCGTGCCCAGCCTTCCTATGAGCCGTGCAATAGAGAGACACACTGCTGTGGCTGAGGGGCTTGGGGTTTGTTCTGAGGGCTGCCCCAGTGGCGGCTCTCAAACTAAACCTGCAAGAACAGAGGTGTCTGTGATGAGGCCTCCTGCGGCAAAAGTGATGGAATGTGGTGTTTGGCAGTTTGCTTCCTGGGTAAATCACAGCTCTGTGCCTCAGCTTCCTCATTTGTAAAATGGGGTTAATGATACTGCCCTCCTTGTTAAAAAGCTCTTGGTCTATGCTGATGAAAATACACACAAAGTGTTATTAAGCTAGGTATGATACATAGAAACTAGGTTTTATTATTGCTCCTACTTTCCCAAGCGTGGGTTTGCATTGGAATGTTCGTCTTGTGCTTAGTACAAGTACTGAAATATATTTATCTAATAAGAACAGTAAGGGAGAAAGAGCTATACTTCTGGCACGCTAAAAAGTGACTAAATCAAGATTTAGTTCCTTGGGAATTAAACACCTGAATTATAAGCACCTTAATATGGGGTTCATTTTATATATTCTTGAAGATCAATGAGTACAAAAGAACATTCTGGGAGTTTCTCTCTCTGCTATGTAATCTAGGAGATAGTAAGTGTGTTGGGCAACACAGCATATTCAGAGAGAGTTGGGATAACCTCAAGACTCACATGAGGCTGATGAAAGAGGTACGACTGTTCTCAAAAGTCCAAATTGAGCATCGTAGTCAAGTAGGCAGACTTGCAGGGTCTTCACCAGTGGCTTCTTTGTGCCGCAGCGACCTCCTCCCCAAGCTCTGCAAGCCTCTAGCTGGGCATAAGTGTAAGCAATCTCAGGAAGTGTTTGCTGAAGAGCATCGTAAAGAACGTCCTCTTTCATCTCTGCCTGAGGACTGAAATGTGAAATATTCCTCAGACTGGGTTGTCAAGGGAGAGAGGCTCTGGACCAAGCAGTTCTCTGCCACATGGCTCTATATAACCTGACAGACAACACTGCTACATTTTCAGTCTTCCAATAGTATTTTACTGAAAGCTTAAGATATCATGAACGTTTGAAAGGTCCACATTACTATTGCAGTGTTGTATGGCGCATTGTAGATGGATGTACCCCCTTTTATGTTCTACGTGTGTTGAAGGTAAGGTTCAGGGAGATAAGGTCACTTGAATTTCCTTTTCCTCCTACCCAAAGTAGTCTTTTTTTGTCCATCTTGCTGACAGCTACTGTCAGTTTTACCTCTCCAGTGCCATTTCAAAAAAACTCCAAAACCTAGTTGGAACACTCAAATTAATAAAACCTAACAGTTTGCTGCTCTTAAACCTGTGAGAAGAGCTCTTTCATGGTTGGCTGGGTGGCTCAGGAGGTTACTAAGGGGAGATACTTTTTCTTCTCTTCGTCACCTGTTTGAGACTTTTCCAAGGTAAAAAATAATATTCATTATGCAATCACATATGTTCATATCTCTGTTAAATGAGTTGTGCTGTCTTCAAGTCTTAAGGGATAAGAGCATATCAAACAGTCGTTTTCAAAGTGACCTTTATCTCCTTTTCCTTAGTGACCTACCACCCTATGTCTGCTTGCATATCTCAGTTCAAACACCTTTTTTCATAAAAAATAAGGCTCACAAGTTTGCATTTCCCAGGCTTATTGATGAGGTGGTATGTTTTTATTGTTTTTGAAACTGTCTGTTCTCAAGGTAGCTTAACTGCTCTATACCCAAGTTCCTTCAGAACTCCTAGTTATATACCATGTGCACAAAGCACATTCCTTTTCTTTTTTGTTTTCTGTGCCTAATTTTTTCCCCTTACTAAAACATCATTTTTGATGTCTTGAAGAAATAGGTCAGGACTGAAGACAAAGAATAATAGGGCTGGAAGATCCTAAAGAAAGCATCTCATCCAGGTCCTTCCATGAGACTGGATCATACATGTGTAGACAATCCCTGACTTTTTTTTTTAACTTGCCTTTGGAAAATTCCATGGATGGGGTCCAGTCCACTTTGGGATGAATGCTGATGGGAACAAATCTTTTGGTGCCTTACAGTGTTACTCTCTTTAATTAGCCCTCTGACAATGTGATAGTTCATGGATCCCAATGATTTTCCCACAAACCTTTTCTTTGTCCTTTAATATAAAATTTGTGGTCCTGCATTTTGCTTCTACTTGGGATTAATATTTGGCCAAAACAACTCCAAACCTGTGTCATTTAACCTTGATGCTTTATCTCACATTCCCCTTCCTCTTTTGCTGTAAAATATGCATGTGTTCTGTGACAATGTTAACATAGATTATATATTGTAATAGCCCTGTAGGTGATAATGCTTAGCACCGTATGAAACTACCACTGTAGTGTTTTGTGTTTAAAAGGTGAGAAACAGTGGGGTTCAATAGTTATATGTATTTTGAGAAGCTTATTTCAGAAGAGCTTATGCAACTACATTTTTTTAATACAATAAAAGGAACTTCAGCCTATTTTAATGAAGAAAAAGCAGAGCTTATTTCTCAGTTTTGGCCAGTTTGGCACTTATTGGGAAGTTGTAAGGAAGTCGAGCTCATAATTCCTCCGTCATTGTCTTATTTGACAAAGGAAATACACGGTGAACAATAAGAAGTACAGTGCACAGGTGTGCACTGGGTATTTTTAGAGACAGAGAAGCAGAATAATTGCAATGGAACTACCCTTGCCCACTTAAAAATCACCAAGTACAGGACTTGAAGAGAAAATAAAATTTAAGTAGTAGGTATACAGTTAATACATTTATGTTTGTGTTCCAGATGCATGTAATTTTGTATACAACTAAGCAAAAATATTAAAGCCCGTTTCCTCTTTTTCCTTTTTGTATGCACATACAAAACATTGAATTTAAAGAGCTGTACGCCATTAGCTGCTAAGATTCACAGTTGTTCCTAGAACACTGAAAGTAGCTCTTGCAATGATAATTGTAAAATGTTAAAGTAATAGCAAACAGGTTCACATTTAGTATAATGATTAGATAACTAGGGAAAAAACAGCTATTATGTGTTCCCGGACCACAGTGGAGGTAGAAAGCAAGAAAAGTGTGTGGTGTGATTGCATACTATTAAAAATGTAGCACTTTATATTTACTTTGCACTTAAAAATTTGAATGATCTGACTAACAGAAACAGACAATCTAATATAAATGGTTTGGAATACATTAAAAATGTATACAAGACAAATCGCTATTTTATAATCATTCGGCAAAGTAGTAAATTTGCACTGCAGGTTTGATTCATAACAAATTTACATAACATTAATGCAGGAGTTTTCATTGTGCTAATACAGTTCTTTTAGCCACTTTTTAATGTGTGCAACCATTCCATTATATACCTTTGGGGGTACTTGAAAAAAAAGGGAGAGTGGGGGATGGGAGTTAGCGGGAAGAATATGACAGAGTTGTAAGATGAAGGTTTGTAATCACAGAGCTGAAAAGCTAGGGGAAAATGGATTGAAAAGTGTATATAACTTAAAATTGGGGGAGTGGAGGAGAAAAGCATGTGTTCTGGGCTCCCATGTGGATTTTATTATATAGTATTCACTTCATCATTCACGAGGGCGCGAGAAGTAAGATGGGTATCAAGAGTGCATGGATCCAAGGGGCTTCCATGAACAGCTATGTTAAATGAAGGTGCTTGTTAATATACCCTGATTTGCATATGTTTTATATCCTTTCCCAAATATTCCAGGGGCAAATGAATGTTTACATTGTATATTTTGCCTTTTACTATTGTAGCTCTTAATTTTCTTAATTCCTTTCCATTCAAAAGACCAATTTGGAAAAAGCAGTGCAAATTTGCTTCAAGGCAGAAATGGGAAATACAGAGGCATGAGGAGAGAATTGGCATTAAAGCGTAGGTGGAATGGATCCATTTGAGAGAGGTTTGGTTTGACATTTCTATCATACCACCATCTTCTTGCTGATGGGCAAAAAATTGAATAGGAAATCATCTAAATCCCAGCTGTGAAATCTGTCTGTGGGAAAAAATATATTTACCAGTGTGCTTACATCTGCTTTCCAATAACTTAGAATTTCTCTTATCACCCACCCCACCTCCCCAGCCTTTGTATTTTTTCTGTATTCATCTTTTCTTTTTTGGTAGCATCTACACAAATCAGACAAGGAATAATGCATTGTCCTGTACATAGAACATCATAAACACAGATTTCATGCTGCTTTATTATCAACACCATTACTTAAAATCAGTTTTATATCTTCAGATAGCCTGTATAAATATTTATTACTTGCAGTATTTTCATCTTGAATTTTAATAACCTAATGCAAAGTTTAAGTGTTAAGAAGTAAGCCAACTGGCTGGCCAGTGCATGACTGAATGTATTTATGTACTGATTTTGAGTAGGAAGATGTTAACAGAGATACCCATCTGTGTACCTCGTGGGTAGCAGTAGGTGAATGGTATGTATTTGTTCCTTTGTTTAACAAAATTTATAAAATCTTTTGGCGGACAATAATGGAATTTCTATGCTTGGTCACAAGGTAAAAGTGTAATAATTTTTTCTAGGTGTTCTGTAATGTCTAAATTGTCTCTTCCAAGCAGCTCCAATTCCTGTAGTTTATTCTCTCAGTTTGCTCAGATGTCCTGGTGGTTATGCTGGATATGAGTTCTGATGGTTAGTCCTTCTTTGAGAGTCACAGAGTTAGGTTTGAGTTAGTTAAACGCAAGGGTTTTCAGCATCCTAAGTGAAGAGGATTGACTTTTGATTTAGCCTGTTATTCAGTGATTTTGCTTTGTCTCTTCTGCATCTGGGAAGGAGGAAACATGTTCCTCAAAACCATGAGACCAACATCCATGTAGTTCAGTTTCTGAACATTAAAAGGAATAAAGATAAAAATAAGAGGCACCCAACGGCATTTGGGTACTCCTTGTCTCTCCTTGCTGAGCAGGAAGGTTGCAGTCATCTTCTTAATTCAAAGTTCAGCGAGAAATGTGGGTTTGCATTAGATTCTGCAGGTTGTTTTTTGAGATGACAGATGGAAATGTAGTGTTGTGATGATGACAGGAGAGCTCAATCTCACCTGAAATGGTATTCTCTATATTCTGAGATCCATGCTTAAAGAACAGAAATGTAAGGCCCAGTGAAGAGCCTCCATCTGTCTCCATTGGCTCGCGTGGGGGCTGTGTCACGCTGCTGAGACTGGGCATGGAACCGTTTTATGGATATTGCCAGTGGCATTAGATTTCACCCTACAAATGAAGTTGTTCTGGGGACCTTCTGTGGAAGTGTTTCACAGGTGCACCTTATTCTCTTTTCCCACTATTTGAACTAAGAGAAGAAGTGATTTCCCTGGCTTCACCTCACCTAGAGGATCGCTGTTTAGTGACTAAAATGATTTCGTAGCCGAAACAAGAAAACTAAATGACCAGCTTCTGAGTAACATCAGTACTTTAAATTTAAAATACCCCTTTAATATTTCCTTCTCATTTTTTGGTTCTTCACGTGGTGGGCTGCCTTTCTGAACCATGATTGCTGACTTTTCTACATGAGAAGCAAAATCATAAGCAGAGTGCCCATTTCTTTCTGGACACGTAAAATAATTCTAATAGCTCCCTTCATCCAACTCATAAAAATACAGTTTTTACTAAAAGTATTTTATCAGTATGACTCATTAGAGAAGATTTCATTGTCCATTAAAACTGCTCACACTCAAAGTTGCTGAATAATCATAAATAAAATGCTTAATGATGGTGAGGTTGAGATAAATTAGTGGGTTTGGTTGATATCAAAGCTGTAAATGTATTTCCTTCACTGCTAAATGACTGTAGTAATCAATTTACTTTTTGTATTAACAATAATACCTTTGCAAAACTCTTCCTAAGAGCAAGGTGCAGGAGGTTTGATGGTCCATTCTGTGCAGCATGCTGAATGGTTGAAAACAAGATGAGCAAAATTGGTGCTGCATGTGATAAGACTTATCTGACTCCTAACCTATAACAACTGGCTCAAGAAAATGTTTGTGCAACTCAGACGTAGCAATAGGACATTTTAATGACATTTTAATCATATCCTTTATTCTGAATTCTTGCAACTTTCATTTAAAAATATATTTTCTTGCAGTTCCTGTTGTAGTATCAGTGTTTCCACTTTGAACATTTATCCCTGATTTGGTCTGGGGCTGTTTTGCAGTTGCAAGCTGTATGCTTTTTTCATTCAGAGGAAAAAATAGAGTGAAGAGTAAAAGACATATAATTTAGTGATTTTTTTCAATAAATACAGGAAACTGTGTGCAATGGATGCCTAATTTTTATGAACTGGAACCTTAAATCATAAATAAAATGTTAATTTGTAGACATGTGTAGTTGTGAAGCAGATGGAAAAACAGAAATGTGCCGGAAAAGTAGGTATTTGCAGAAGCTAATGAAGTTAATTGGTCTCATTTGGCTACACTATTTTCCCAAACCCCCCAAAGACTGGGCTTTTTAATTCTTTAATTAAAAATGAGTAAGGTATGCTAATATTATAACCTTTACTTTTTTCCAGCTTTCTATATACATACATCTTATTAATAGAACCACCCTTAGCAGTTCAATATTAGCAAGCACATTAGTAATCTGGAAGTTCTAAGGAGGGTGCCAATATTTTGAAACAATAATTAAAAAAATTAGCCATCCATCAGTTAATATATGCTTTAAAACCTTAATTATTATTTCCTTTTCCTGTTTCTACATAATTACAAAGAAAGGATCTGTTTTCCTCCAATTTAGAAAATGCAAATTAAAGTACACAGAGCAGTTTTGGCTGTGGAAGATTTTAATTTTAAATAGAAATATTTAAACCAATTTTGATTAACAGGGTTACAGGCTAAGTCTGCAGCAAAATACTGGGAACAGGCAATGTCAGTGAATTGATACACAACTACATGGGTTCCCCTAAACTGTTCTTTTCTTTCATGATGGAAGGGAAATATTGGAAAATATATGTCCTCCTTGCTAATGGGCATTGGAGAAAAGCAGCTCAGTCCCTGTCCTGTAGGATGGGGTGTGGGGATGCAGTGAGCATCCACCACTGCAGCCCAGGCACCGCTGGCTGAGGGATCACCTGGTCCTCCCCTCCATCCCATATGAAGTCTTCTGTATTTGGATGGTTGAGTTGACCAACTACTTATGGTTTCAAAGGATTTGGATGATGTTATACTCTAGGGTTGGCAATCTCTTTGAATACTAGGTTGCAAGGAGACAAAGACATAGTTTAAACGCATTTATTAGGCCCTGGCTGTAGAAGGGGAACAATAAACCATCTTTTTTTCAAGTTAAGAGATCTTGGAACAGGCTGCTCCAATAAATCCTGGGTTTAAAAAGTGAGGTACATGCTGCAGTGCTGAAGTTGTTTATTCATCTGGACTGTATTAGTCTCTTGATTAATAAGAAGACATCTGCAATTTTACATAAGAAACAGAGCGGGCAGTTTGGCAGTTGTAAATGGAAATAGGGAGAGAAGAGCCAAACCAATACTAAGTCATCTACTCCTCATTGGTACTGATGTTGATAATAATAATTACTACAGTGGTTAAATATATATATTGATAAAATGTTAAATCTGAAGGGCTCTGTAACAATTTTTACAAGAACAACACAGCTTTAAAAACTAGTAGCTTTTCAGACAGCTCTATAAAATGGAAAGTCATCTTTGTATACCAAATCTGATCTCACAGGTCTACAGTGACATCTGACAAAAGTAACATATTTGACGTCAAATTTACACTGATACAAGACTGATGTAGACTAATTCTTGGTTACCTTACATCTCTCAAAAATCTATGAGCAAAAAGTAGCAAGCCTGTCAGAGACATGTCTTTCAGAGCAACAATCTTGCACCTTAAATTTAAGAATGCTTTAAAAAAATCCAACAAGTAAATAGGGCAAAAATTGTGTAAAAAGCTGAGAAAGAAACTGTTGCCTAACACATCCAATGAGTGTGATGACTGAGAGCCTCAGTGAAACCCAGTAAGGTTTTTTTGGTTTTGTTTTTGATTTTTTTTATAATAGTGTGCTTAACTATGCAAGTCTATAATTTGGTAGAGAAAATAGAACTGTTGTCAGCAGAGTTTCAGACAAATTTGTTCTCAGTTAGAAGTTGATTGGGAGGGCCAACAAAGCATTAGTATGTATTTCAGGAAGTCACATGCATTGTTAATAATCCATAAAAGGGCAAATTCTGAGCCATTGAACACCTCACTCCACAAAAAAAAAAAATGTTGATTATATGACTCAGATGGTAGATCAACACTTTTTGCAGAAAAAAATGACAAGTTAATTCTTGCCAAAGAACTCTTGATTAGGAGTACAGGAGCACAGGAAATTTTCAATATTTAGTGTTGAAAACTTGACCAAAACAATTTGATTCTCTTGGCACTGCAAGCTTAGTCAAAGTGTAGGGCGAAATGGTGAAAAGATGAGAGGAAGTAGAGACACATCTGAAAGTTTTCCAGAGTTGGCTATAAAGCAGGACTTCGCTAAGTATATAAAGTGGAGAGTACACAGGAATCATTCTGACCCTTTTGCAAGCCATCTATCTGCCTTTCATGTTTGTAGCAACTCTTAATAAGGAAATGTAGGATTAGCAAAACAACGCATGCTGGTTAGCCTTCAAGGCAGTTACATCTGGAAGTGGGGAGCCACACCATATGATCAAGCAGCTCTTTACAGACCATGTGCAAGTACTTCTTGTGCCTGTGACAAGGCCATTAAGTGCAGTTTAAGGAATTACTCTACCTACACCTGAATGTGCTGATGTCCTACTATGTAATGAACCACTCTGCATCTCATTTTTGCTGAACCATGGGAGAAGCAAAGTTTGGCCGTCAGTGTCACCAAAAACGTTGTTTTCACATCTGTATTTTCCTTTATCATCCTGCTGGGCCAGCTGAGAGTCGTGCTGCAGTGGTACCCTGCGAGGTACCTCCAGCCAGTCAGCCAGCTAACAGGGACAGAGCCAGGAGCAGTGTGCTCCCTGGGAGGAGCTCTCACGTCTGGAATGCAAGCTGTGGCTCGGTTAACCTTGCAGGCTTTTCTGAAAGAGTGACTTCAGAAGTACGAGTTTGTTTATTTTTTTAATCAGGAATCAGTTAAAGATGTACATCTTAGGGTCTTTGTGGAGGAAGGGAAAGCTTTCCATTTGGATATACCTTTATTTATTTTAATGTATATATAAAAGTACACATACTTTTTTTTCATATATATGTTAGCTTTCCATACAGTCACTTCTGAATGCATTTTGTATATCCAAGTGAAAGTATTTGTACTTGGTTAAAAAGTGGTTTAGAGCTAATTGTTTTAAAACAAAATCACAGTGTGATTTTGCTGAAAATACTGTCTGTGGGAAGTTAAAGAAATCCTACAAAGGCTTTTTTTAATGTAACTTACTGAAGAGCAAGAACTGTCATGGTAGCATATAAATGGGGCAGATGGAAATATCCCCTCGAGGCTATGGGACTTGAGTTAATAAACCTTGAAAAGTTACCATAATTTTCACTTTGTATTTTCCTCATGAACCCAAGTAATACAGCTCATTCGTTTTGAATATTACCACTAGACTCCCAGGCAATAAGTCTGATTTTCTTAAACCCTACTTCTAACCAGATCCAGACAAAAGCTAAAATGCTTGTCCCATTAAACGTTAGTAGCAAAAATTCCATTGGCTTCAGCAGGGCCAGGATTTTCTCTGAGACTCTGGATTTTGGTGTATTTGTTAATGTAAGTTAAATTTGCCAGCCTAGTGTTCAAAAGGTTAACCAGTTCGTTTTCTGCTAATCCTCCTCTGTATCTGTTGGATGTGTCTGCTAATATTTCCTTGATACAAATATCTTGCTAGAAGTTTCCTCAGTCTGTTCAGTACATCACCAGTACATCATGCCTGCAACATACAAAATATTAGCTTTTTTGCAATTAAATACATGGGGAAAGGGATGAATGTAGTTGAAAATGATGAAAATGATATGAAAATGATCCCTTAGGGTTAAAATCTTCATGTAATATGAGCAGGAGCTCAAGATAAAACTAAGTCGGGGTCACATATTCTCTTTACCTTACATAAGAGAATCTGAGGTGACACAAACTGCCTCTTCAGAGGAATGCAGTTTTTAGTTTGTGAAGGAAGTCAGCAAATTAGAATATTTCAGAGGCAGTAATTTGTATCAAATAGCAACAGAGATCTAGAAGTTTTCTGTGGAAATAAAATGGTCCAATATGGGGGATGAGAAATCTGGACTAAAGTAGCAGATTTTAGAGCCAAGGAACACAAGCCAAGTACTTATGCAGAAAATTTGGGGAGAATGCAGCTTTTCTTCAGCCATCCCACCCTCTAAGCAGCAGAGAGAATCTTGTACCAGTGCATTCTAAAATCCCAGCTCAAGGCTGAATAAAATGAAGAAAACAGATCCTGTAATAAAAACACATGTAAAATTCCTGGAAATGTTTCCTGTTCCAGGCTGCCTGGTTAATATAGGCTGCCTGCACATTGGTACAAAGTCAGCAATTGTCTGATGTTGTTCATGTTTCTTTTTGCCGGGAAGATGAAGATCAGACCGGAAGGTTATCAGTCTCCTTTGCAGTCATGTTAGGATCAGAAGGAATAAAAAAAATAATTGTCTTGATTGCATTTCAGATTGTTTTGATTGGGATTATGCCCATGAGATAAAAAGCCACAAAATAGGCTTTTTTTTTCTGCCACAGTAAAAGCCAGAGAAGAGCTTTTGCTTTGGAGTTGATACAGAGTAATCCAAATAATGTCCTGCAAGCCAGATCCAGTCCACAGCGTGATTCTTCCCAGCTTACCAATTTTTTGAAGTGACCCTGTGTTGGGACTGTAGCTCGGCAGGAACAGCTGTTACTGGCTCCTCCGGATGGTCAGGATGCTCTAAGTGTACCCTTCACTCCCCAGCTCTTCGCTCCTCAAGCTGCCACTGTGTCCATGTTGTGGGTGAGAGCTCCTGTCCCATGACTGCAAACCCTGTCAGGTATCCAAGGAGCTGACCCAAAACTGGCATCTGGCCAAGAGCAATTAAATGATTGGACCAAATGGGTAATGCCTTATTCCAAGATGAGTATTTGCTTTTTTCCACAAGGCAGTCTTCCATTGCATCTCTCTTTTTTTTCCCCTGTCTTTATGTGGGATGTGAGTTATCAGGGGAGTTAGAGGTTGCAGTTCCATTAGCTGGCTGGAGACATCGCAATATGTGATATTTTCATTTGGTCTGCACTGAGCTGTGCTGGCTTGCAGGAGGTCTGCAGTATATTTGCAGGCACGTAACATATGCCTCCAGCAGACATGTTTCAGAGGAGTGAAACTGGTGGTAGCACAATGTCTACAAGGCTGTGGAAAACGGGGGAAAACACTTAGACCATATGCCTTGAGGCTGCCTTCTTAATGGGCTTGAAATAAAGAAGCAGGAAGTGTTCTGTTGTTCTGGGATGTGGAGAGACACATTTTCAGGTTAGTACAAGATACGTTGGGAGTATTATTGACCAGCATTGTTCCTTCCCCAGCAAGAAGGGCCCTAGTTCTATGTCCTAGTGATGAATTTCCAGCTTATTTGAACAGTTTGCATATTTATCTTGGACAAAGACCATTCTGCAGTCATCTGGGCTAGACTACTGTAAAGTGCTCCTAATTGTTTCCCTTGAAATTGATCTGGAGCCTCTTTGGGGTGGAAAACCGATATATTAAAAAATACAGCCCTGTCCATGTAGCTGTTCAAATTTTAATCCCCTGGTTCTTGGGCAGCAGCCTTGCACTCCATGTCCCTGTCTGGCAGTCGCTCGCAGTTGGACATGGCTTTCTCTCCCTGGGCTGAGTCAGGCACAGGCCGAAGGCAAGTCTTTCTTGTCCTCGGTTGTGGAACTCCCTGCCAGAGCCCCTTGCTGGCTGCCTTTAAGGCAAGCTGCAAGCCCTGTTTATTTCAGTTGGCCTATCCATGACTGTTTTATGGGCTCCCTACCTTTGTTTTTGCATCTGCTACCCTTTTGTTTTTCTCTTTCCTCTAGCTAGTCAGGAATTGAATCTTTTGGGGCTGGCAGGTCCCTTTTGAATTCTGTGTGTGTAGCATATTGTAACATGCTATTAGATTTTGCTTTCTACTTTTACTGTTTTGCATTTGGCTCTTTATGTTACTTGGCTTGCAATTGGTGCTTTAGAAAAGATCAAATAAATATATCATTGTGTCAAGTCTTATTTTGTATGAGGGTTAAATCCAGTATCCAAATATAGAAGAATGTGTTTATGGGGAAACTTAGTACTGAGAGAATTAGAAAGAAAGCTCCAATTAGAAAGCAAGCTGATTCCATGCCATTTGCTATGCCATGTTTTCTTTAAGAGAAAACTTCCACTGTAATTAGCAAGAAAGTGCAGCCTACCGGCCAATGTATTACCTAACACAGAGCCTGCTATTCAGTCTGAGGAGTACTTTGTGCTTTTATATGCTCCTGTGGAGACTGACGATTCTGTGAAGTCCAGTATCAGCAAAACAGGAGTCTAAACACAAGCAGAGTCAGGAAATCTTGTACAATAGGTGATAAATAACGACATGGTTCATTGGCCACTTCAGGAGGAAGCATGTAAATGTAATCGTGGAATACAATGGTCTGTGCTTCAAATTTAAGCACTAGAATTAAAGTGTCTGTTTTCCATCCTGGACAAATGATTTAACTGTTACACACATACCCCAGCCCATGTACATGATGTTTTTATTTGTGTTATGCAGGCTGCCACGGGATCAGCAGAAGTTCAGGTCTTTGTTTTAGAAACTGCATAGGACTCAGCATAAAGACGTGTTTTACCTCACATTGAGATAAGTCTGATAACATCAACCAGGGGAATGAAACAAACAACTAGGAGGAAGAGGAAATAGCAGCCAAGTGTTGTACAAAAAGCAAGGGTCTTAGCTCAAATATTGTCATGTGAAAATGTTTTATGGGCACTAAAACAGAGGATTGAACCCGGGGGTAAGGTCATGCCACTTTGCCGAGCTTTGGGAATCCAGGAAGTTACATATCATCCATCTAAGGAAGTTCCACTTGTAAAATACTATCAAAGCCCAAGTTGTTTAGGGCAGCTTGGTCCTGCAAAACATTACAATTATTAATCACTTGACTAATCCACATTAATCAGTACAGCCTAGTAGCAAAATTATTACTCAGCTTGCTGAACTGAGCAATCCTGCCAAGAAATGAGCCTACTTGGAATTTTAAAATTTATGAAAGAGTGTAAAACAAGATCACTGGAAAAGATGCAAAATCTCCACGAAATCAGCTTCATCTCTCATCTCACTGTTTCCATTTCATCCACCAGTGACAAGACCAAAAACCTCGATGCAGGTTGGTATTCGGAAAGTATTTGTTCTGTGTATGTGGGAAAAGTGAGTCTCTCCTTCCCAAACACAGACAGAGAGAGAAAAATAAAACTAAAGATAAAAGTAGATGTGTGAGAGGTGAAAGGAAAGTAAGGATTTGTTTCTTAATTGTGAGGAGGATTGTTGTTCGGCTTTTAAGTATAGAACATGTAAATGAGTACAGAAATAGCATACAACAACTCATCCAGGAATTTAAATGTGATCCAAACATGTAAGATACATTGGGAGATGTGTAAGAGTCTTCTAGGCTTCAAGAAGCCTCAGGGGATTCAAGGGAATAATCTGGTGTATACAGCACAGCCATCTCACTTGAAGCAAGGAAAAATAAGGCAAAGGGTAGTAAACAAAGTTTGACACATATATTTCAGTACTGGAAGTAATAAATAATGGTTGTTGGTGGGAGCTGAATGCTTTACTGACAAGAACAAGATGGCGTTAACTAACTTGTCCCAGATGAGGAACAAAATCTATTTTCTCTAGATAGATGGATGACTAATTAAAAATGTCTGAACATCAACAACTAAAAAATGGAGAGAAGGATCTTGGCTGTTACTGCTATTTCTACTACTTCAAAACATATATTGTCCTTACATTCCCTTCAAGGAGTGACACAATCCTCTGCTGTCTTCTCTGCTGCCTTCTGTGGCACTTTGGGCTGGAAATGTTCTGAACCAGAGGAAATGGGGGCAGTGGTTCTGCTGAGGAAGGGCCACTGCTTTCTAGAGCAGGTTGATGACACAGGCTATTGAGTCCTTACAGAGAATTGTTTGTCTTCTGGTTTTAGATGGCTTTAATTCCTCCAAATTACTCCTTGAATAATAGGAAAAAGGGCAATTTGAATTTCAGTGACAGATTGGACATAACAGGTTGCAACTATTAGGTCTAATTTTACCATACTGAGAAATAAAATTGCCTAAACATAAACATCGATCACTGATGCAGTAAATTAATTTGTACAGAAAAAGTAGTTTAACTGCAGTGCACATTAAACATAGAAAATTTTCAAAATTACAGCTCTCTGAATTAATTTGTACACTTGTCTACTTGTTAAAAGCAAAGCGTAACTTTTTTGGGTTTTTTTCCTGCTCTTTGTGACTTTGAATTGTGAAAAGCAGGAACAATCACTGATAGTTCTTTTTTTCTTTTCCCCCCTTTCTGATCAGGTTAATAGACATACTAAAGACTTCTTTTGAATGTTTCATTCTAGCAAGTAAATTCAGCATTTCAATAGGTTTGAATTATGCTTTGTTAAGAACTGGCGATGTCATATAATTAAAAAATTTACGATTTGGTTCAGCAACGAATTTACATTCAAGTGTATCCCCAGGCTTATTTAAACTGTTGAAGTCTTCCAAACTGGTTCACAAAAAATGTCATCTGTGTCTTCTTCCTTCTACTCCCAAAAAATCTGTACATACCACTTCCCCACATTTTAATATGGTATCTAGAGACTTAGCATAGATGCTAGCCAACTTTTCTTCATTATGGCAGTTGCTATTTTTAATATGCTTATTGTTTTATAAAATGGAAAAGAACATGCCCTTCTTGAAACTATGGCTGTAACATTACCAATCATACACAGTTGCAAGTGCACATGTAAGCTGGATAAAGGTTGCCTAAGTCACAGTGGAACAGGATCTGCTAATGTGGCTTATTTTGATGGTATCTGGTGTCTACTGTTCTCAAGGACAGTAGTTCGATTCAAACACAATTCTGATAAGTGGCAGGTTTCCGTGTCTTTAATGCCCTGACAAGGGCATCCCTCTCAAGAGAGGGAGGTGAAACCATTTGGATGAGAATTTCTTCCCCTCTCCTTTGTGCTGACTCACCAAGATAATGGACAATTAATAGTGAACCTTCTCTGCAGGGAAAGTCTAGGGTTATCACTAATAAAAAGTGCTCATGAAGTTTTTTGACAGAGAAGGGGGAGAAAAAATAAACATAAAAATTTAGAAAGCAGAACCAGCACAAGGCTCAATCTACAATATGAATTCTTTTCACCTAAAATTATGGTGAATGATTTTTCAGTAGCAGCAGCTGCAGCTTTTTAGACCTGATTCATTTCTTGTGAACTGTGAAAAGAAAGGACAAGGGAAATTTTGCCATTCTTTTCTTTTTTTTCTTTTTTTTTTCAGGGAGAAAGCTAGCTTGTGTATTTTTTAGACACATCAGTTAGTAGGGCTGACTGCTCTTAGTTACCAATCACATCATGCTGCAAAATTTTCCCTGGTAGGATAGGAAGGAACAAACTAAATAAACTGCTCTTCACCTTATCTTCTGATCCAATAGCAAGTTTGCAGGATTCTGTTCAGGTTTACTTTCATCCTCATGGCTTACATTTAGACTATATGTGGGATTGGTTTCCTTTTCTGAAGAGTGCACACCTCCCATTGCTCGGGGAGAAGGCTCACAAATTGTGAGCCCGTGCAGCCCTCAGTTTTTGCTTCTCTGGGCAATCCTAGCAAAACTGAGATGCTCCCATAACAGCCCCCTGCCCCTGAGGTCACCTGGAGAAGGAGCTGCTGGAGGTCAGCAGAGCACTGCTCACATTTACAAGTCAACAGGCAGACTGCCCTGGGGATTATTGCAGTGGCTGTACCTGTGCTCTGGGTTTAGCAGCCGATGATGCGATTGTGTGCCTCTGTTGTCCAAGTAAACACGGGAAAGATGTACAGTGTTTCCTGGAGTTAGACAAACCAAAGATTAGTCTAAACTGAGAGTGGAACAGGTTAACTGATCTTTCTCCACCCTAAGCTTTCATTTGTCCCTCGCAGCACTGAGCTGTCAATAGAGTGTACAGACTGATAAGTATAGGTTCTCCTCAGCCTGAAGAGATCTGTCTGATAAGATGGCCTTAAAAAAGAGAGAGAGAGAGAAAGTACGTTAACTGCTTTGACTGCAAAATACCCCCTGGTAGCCAGAGATAAGACACCTTGAGCTGCTCAGAAGACCTTAGACAGGATGTAAATGAAGCCAATAATAAAAAAAAAAAAGAGTAATTTCAAATCCAGCCGCTCTTCTGCTCTGGTATTATTTCCAGCCCTGACAGCAAAAGGCTTAATTTACAGTATTTCACACCAAGCTTCCATTCTACACTGAGGAAGCTACAAAAGGTTGTTTAAGATATGGGCTTTAACAAAGTGGAGATCTCTTTATTTTTGGAGAGGCCTCTATTTCAGACACTTAATCGTGCATTTCCGCAGGCTTTGGTGAATGGAAATTATACAGAAGAGAAGGAAAATTCTGCCTGTTACAAAGAATTTCACCTTCTCTTTTTTAATAATTTAATCACTCAAATAAACCTGTATTAATATGAGAGATCTGAGTGAAGCATAAGCATATACATACTTTAAATGCAACTCTTACCTTGCAAAATTCCACATAGAGGGAGTGATATTCTTCAAGATAAGCAGACAATAGGTGTGACAGTTTACATGTGACATCTTCATAGTACGATTTGGTCTTCTGAGCACTGTGAACTGGGAAATTCAATAGGTTTCCCTTACAGGCTAGACCACCTGTATATTAATGGAAGCCATGCACACCTGCCAACCTGTGCCTGTCCCATGGCATAGATATCCACGTGTTCCCATTCAAGCAAACCTGCGGAAAATGAGGGTTAGGAAGAAAGGACTGACTTGCACACAGCATTTTGACTGCATTGAAAATGTTCCCAAGACATGTTGCCCCCAGCGTGACTCTGCTGCACTAGAGTTGATGTAAACATTTGTCTGCCATCCTGTTAAAAAAAACAAGGTTACCTTTGCTCCAGGACATCTTTTTTAACAGATGTGCAGCACATCTGCACTAACAGTCAGATCTAAAAAAGAGAGCCTAAAATGGGATATAGATTGACTATAAGAAGCTAAATAGAATTGGTTATCCAAAACTTACCTCCCTGAGTTTACCCCGCTTTGGTAGGCACTTCTTCTTTTCATGAAAATTTCTCAGGTTCCTGTCATTTGTGCAAACCATCCTGTTGTGAGTATCTGGGTACCCATTGCCTTTGATCAGCCTGCTGCATGGAGAGTGTCATACTAAGCCCAGGACTTGTTGGGCACCTTCAGCAGAAAGTGCTGTGTTCCTGTCTTTCCTACCTGGGGGCCTAGTAGGTAAAGTATTACATGGCACTTGATTCGGTTCTCTGAGTATCCTGAAGGGACTCAAAGCCACATTTCCTGCCTCTGAGCAGAGGGTCTTAAGTTGGCAAAGGTCCCTTCTCCTGGAAGCTGGGCATGCTGAAGGAGTTTCCTATTCATAGAACTGGTAGGAGCACCTTTGAGAAGGGACTTGTTACCCTGTGGAGAAGTATGCTCATTTGGTCCAGGGGTTCTTGCAGTCTGGAACTCATGCTTAAGTTTATTTTTGTTTTCATCCACTGCCTCTTTATTGTATAAAGAGCCCAGTGCTCCCCTTTCCCAGCTGAGTGGCCAAGCTGCGAGGCTGCAGACCTTTTCCTGGTTCCCCACCAGGGCTCCATGAATCCTGCTTTCTTTGCTTCTTAGGCTCCTGGAGACACCTAGGTCCCTCTGCAGATCTAGGACCAGGAGTTTTCACCTGTGTAAATAAGACCTCCACCACGTTTCTGTCATTCTAAGAAATAAGCAGTTCTGTGTTTATTTACTGTATTTAATTCTAGCACACTGTAAAACACTGATGTGTTTTTGAAAGCGTTAACTGCCTACACTGCTTTCGCCTGATCTTAATTTCCTTTTACTTTCCATTTCCTTGAAAAGATTTTTAGATATCTTTGCCTGGGTTTCTTTCAGATGCAATTATTGGGTCCCTTCTTTCTCTCTACCCTGTATTTCTTTCTTTTGCTTCTCCAGACATTGCCTTCCTTCTTTTCCCTGTCCTAGTTTAGCCCCCTCCTAACTGCCTTGCTGTTGCTGTTCTGATCTAAAGGCAATGAGGCAAAGAATTGGGGTGGTTGAAATGCAAGCACAAGTGGGACAGACAGGCATACATGATAAAAAATGGGGGACCTTCATGATTAAACTCTAGATTAACTGAAAGAAGGGAGATACTCAAATCAGGATGCAAGATGATGCTTGTCATCCCAGGGGATTCTGCTTGCAAATACCGCCCAGAGGCTCCACCTTTTGTCTGAGCCTCCAGCTAGGGACCTTTTGACAGCCTGCCCTTCTCCCTGCAGGGTCCTGCAGCTGTGTGGGAATGGGGACTTGGAGGGCAGCTGTGAAGCGGGGTCTCCTTCAGCTTTTAGGGCCCGATCTTCTGGACCATTTGATTTTGGGAAGGAAAGAGAAATAATGACATTTCTCTGACTTCAGACACACTCCTTATGTTGTGACCTGGGAAAGAAAGAAACAGCTCATTTTAATACCTATATATCTTAAAAGTTTAACTGGGACTGTGTTACAGGGCTGCTGTCTATGAGGCTTTCAAGAGGAGCTGCAGTGCAGGGGAAGATTGGAGGGAGAGGGCTTTTAGTCCTATTCATGGTGGTGCTTGGGGGAGAGGACAACCCAGTGAAAACAGAAGGCAGAGGGAAATACTGGGGTCCAGTGGAGAACCCTGAACTGTTATCCCCTAGTCATTTGCTGTTCTAATAAGCAGCACAAATACTGTTGTCAGCACAACAAATTATAATAATTATTCTCTAGCAGAAACCTCATTGACTGCATCACTACTTTTAGTACATGAGGTTGTTAATATACAGGTTCTTAGGAGATCATTATTATATACAAGTTTGCTGGTGTATTTGAATGGGCTTTTGCTCTGCCATTATCTTGATTTTAAATGCAATTATTCTCAGGGTGTTTTTTTTCTGACCCCAGCTTCAGATGGAACAAGCCTGGTGGTCTCTGACTCATACTGTACAAACAAACAAAAACAACGACTAAAAGAAACAGCAACTTAACAGCGGAAGAAATACAGTGTAAATGTGTTTGTCACGTTTAAGCAGTGGACAAATGAGCTAATTTGAATCGCTTAGTGCTTGTACAGTCACAACTAAACAACCCCTGTAAATTAATTGTGTGACATGCGATTCCCAATTATGTAAAGCAGTATAATAAGCTGTGAGGATGGTGACTGTCATTAGTTATATGTACAGGAGTGTGGAAAATTACTTATGCTTTCTCTTTGCCTACAGAGGCACAAAATGCCAGCTTCCTCAAACAAGCAGAAGGGTAGCTCTGTTTTCTTCTAGTTGTAAATTGGGTTTTGTGTATGATTTGAAAGGTGGAGCAGAATATGAACTGCATACATTTTCTTTAATTTGGCTGCAGAAGATGGAATTCATTGGTCTCCGTCTGTTCAAATGAACTTTAAGCAACAATCAAGGAAAACATTTATGCTCCTCTTTACATATGTAATGGTAATATGTCTTCTGAAGAAGACATAATGGAGCTGGAGCCTTAGGTTACCTTAGGAGAGCAATACAGGAATGTTAACTACTTATGAAGGCATTAAAGGCATTTTATAAAAGCAAGCAGGTTTTTTCCTGTGAGGTATTAAAGTGACTTATTTGTTGTTTCTAGGAGCTGTCTTTCCTCCAGTTATGAAATTTAAAATGGGGAAACCTCCCTACCAGCTGTCTCAGTTCTTTTGGTCAGGAACCCCTGTATGTTTCTCCCCCAGTAATCTAACTGTTAACGCATTTAATTGGTCCTCCCAAAGCAGTTTTGAAATATTGATAGATTTTAAAAAACATCTGTAAATTATAAATAATTTTTAAAGTTCACATTTCTCTTTTGAATGCCCATTACAGAGTATTAGTTTTCAAGCCATTTAATAAGTTATGAGACAAATGAGTGAGTTTAATGTGGGGTCACTGATGTGAAAAAAATGTGATGACTATATTAAAGTTTCAGCTTTTCCAAAACTGTGTACATTTCCACTGAAAGTAAACAGAGAATGTTATGTAATAATGTATATTTTATTTAAAATTACTTTAAAGACTAGTCCTACCTTCTACTTCTTTTAAAAGCTTCAAAATTATAGCTTGTTTCAGTGACATATATGTTAGGCCATCACTGAAGCCATGTTAATCATTAAACACTGTTCTTTGATCTTCTAGTTATTTAGATCTATTCAGCACACAGCACAATATTGTTTTATTTCAGCAATATCTAACCTCTTCATTTGCTATTTATTCACACCTGCATATTCCCCTAAGATTCCTTATCTCATTTTCAGGGTAGCCCTGCAGACAATTAGTGGTGGTAATAATATAAAATGTGGCCAGCACTAAAACCTGAAACGGCCATTACAACTAAACTATATGATATATAATAACCACTCCACTCAATTACCTGCACAAAAATGCAAGGATTTAAAACTGTGGAGCCTTATCATACATCCAGTTAACTGACCTACCTACCTACCTGCTATTTAGTCCTTCCTTTCCTACAAATCATGTTCTACCTTGTGGCATGCTGTCTGGTAAATTAGCAATGCTGTACATTTGTATGACTTTCCCATCCTTTTCAATAGGTGTGTATAAGCACGTATAAGTCTCTGCACTGGCATATAACAGGTCTTTGACTGGTGGTAGCACAACAAATAATAACTATATAACAACCCAAGACATAAATGCATACATGTGCATTCACAAACCACGTGCCTGTGGCAGTATGGAATACACAGGTTTGTGTGCTGCTACCTGGTGTATTTGATTTTTCATTTTTAGTATCTATTTTCAGCCTATATAACTCAGTATTTTTTAATAACCTTTCTGTTAAAGAAACCTCACTATTTAGTACTTCGGATGGGGTCCTGGGGGATAGGGGTGTCACCAGTCTGCCATTAATCTCATGGGAGAAAAATAGTGAGAACACATCAGCAGGACCCAGAGCTGGGGGATGTCTGTCCATCTCAACTGCTGGGCTTCCTCTTTGGTCAAATCCAGAAATTTAAGCTTTTTGG
This sequence comes from Nicator chloris, assembly GCA_013400495.1. Classification (NCBI taxonomy): domain Eukaryota; kingdom Metazoa; phylum Chordata; class Aves; order Passeriformes; family Pycnonotidae; genus Nicator; species Nicator chloris. The sequence continues at coordinate 100,836 of WAAE01006238.1, read as the reverse complement.
CAGCTCCGTGTTTCAGGGGAGAAAGAATTATTCTTGCAGGAATGGCTCAGACTGGGGAGATGCAGGTTCTGTTTCCTCCTTCACACAGATTACATTTGTAACCTGAGGCAAAGCATTCCAGCTCGTCTGTGCCCGTTACTTGAGCAGCAAAATGTGGAAAATGGAAAACTGCTGCTTACAGGATATTGAAAATATTAATTTGTTCATATGTGTAAACTCTGTTCTATCAGAGGGCCCCTATGTATTATGGCACATAAAGGTTAGCTGACATTTGCTTTAGGAATGTGGCCATTTGTCTAGTAGCAGCAAAAACGTGTTTAAATCATACAGAAAAATAAGCCATGATAAAGCAAGTGCCCTGAAGTGTACTCTAGCAAAAGCATGTGCATGTCATAGACCTTCCTGGTGACTAAGTAACATCTTTCTGAAGCAGTCCTGTTAATTCAGTCAGCAGCACTAGGGATAAGATCACTTTTAAAACCTCGCGTCTGCTGGGGTTGGCACATGAGTGGCTGGCTGCTAACTCCACAGAGGTGCTTTTGTTCTCTTGTGCTTCCCCCTTCCTCCCCCCCTTTCGTGGGATAACTCCTTCTGGTATTGCTTGACTTTTCTGCTCGCGAGCACTTTCCCCATCAATACTACCGAACAGGTGTTACTCTGCTACTAACTGAGTTTCCAGCTGTCCTCCTCCAACACAGACCAGGCAAAATTTGTTGTTTCATCCTATTAGACAGACTAGAGAATTATCAAGCCTGAGATGGAGGTCTTCCTTGCAGGATATGATAGTTTTGTTGCCAGAAGATGGTCAGGAAGGCCTGGCTGGCTAACAAAGACAGTCCTTCAGCTGCTGGGTGTAGTTCCAGTTTTGCATCCCCTTTGGCAGCAGCACAGAGACTGCTGCAGTGTGGCCAGCCAGCAGAATTAGGAAATAAGGACCTCTTTTATTTACTCAGGCTGCTGAATCATGGGCATTCCTGACTGCTTGGAGAGAAGTCAGGCAGCTCTACTTTCCACTGGAAGTCTCAGGAGTGCTTGGTACTTTCATCTCAGAGTGTTCACACACTTGTTTTAATGTGCTTTATGGAAATGGTGAAACTCAGCAAGTACAGTTGGTGTAGAAAAACATCTGCACTAACTATTCACACACATTTGCATCTTTAAATAGACTTTTAGGCCTTGTAGCCGATTTTCAGCAAAGTTTTTTGGTTGTGAGTGCTAGAGCTTTCTTAGAGTCAGTGAGTGTGAAGTGACTGGTTCCAAAAATTAAAAATTTACATGGACATGTTAAGTGCATCACATTGAAACTCAGAATACTTGCCATAACACAAAAAAGGCATTTACAGTAAGTAGCACTTAGTGAGTGCTGAAGGAAAAAAAAAAAGGTCGATACAGAAAATATATTTTAAAACTCCATAAACACTCTGTCAAGTACCTGGAGCCCTATTCAGCGCTCAGATAGATGTGTACCACTCCTGGGAACTTGTATGTGTGCATCTGAATTTGGTCCAGAGTATTTTAAAACAGCTTGTTATAACATTAAAGATCAGATTTGTAACGTTGACATATAGCTCAGTGGGTAGGTGTGTACAGATTTATATACAGGCAGCTGTGTGCAGAGTAGCAGCAAAGTGCATTTTCAATGAGAGTGATGGGTGAAAAGGGGTTTGAAGCCCTTTACCCTGACAGCAGGTCAAACTTCACCCTCAGTGCAGAGCTGGCTCTGTAGTGAGATCTGCTGGGAAAGCTGGAGTGGAGTCTGCATCCCAAGCATCTGGCATGCTACGGAGAACTTAAGTTCAGCTCCTCCATCACCGTTTTGAGGTCCAAGGCCTGCCTGCCTTGTGCCTGTGCACGTGTAGTAGCCTCAGTGCAGAGCAGCAAGTCACACTTTGCTGCCCTTCTGAGGGAGATGCTCTTAGTGGTTGCACCTTAATTTTATGGGGCAGCATCCTTGTGGGGAGGGGTGGGGAGATGGCAGGACAGGCACTGCCATCACTCACGTCCTGCTGTAGCAGTAATTACCCTTAGCCCAGGGTAACTACTGGTCACCCTGGTTGCTGTCCCCAGATCCATTCCTACCCAGCCCCTGAGCCCAACTGGCACATTAGTCCATTGCACACAATGTTCCCAGTGTTCAGGTCGGAGTCTGCACAGCAAAAGTCACTGCAGTGAAACATTTTCCTTGTTGCAGAAGGATGGTTTCAAAAGCCTTTCTGTGGGTCACTGAAAGCTGATGGGCTTGGCTTTGGAGCCCTTTGTGTGAGGGCAGCCCAGGGTCCCTCCTTCCAGAGCGTGTGGCCAGCCACCAGTGCCCCTTCCACACAGGCTGTCTTCCCTGCCATGCCAGGGGGCGGGGGGGGAGTCAGGAATGCGCGTTGGCAACACTTAGGCTTGTACTCCCGAACATCCTGTTGTCCTCCGCCTTGCGGAATTCCCCCTGCCTTGATGGCTCTTCTGTAGCTCTGACAGATTGAAAGAGTTTCACTTCTCAAGTTGAAAGGACGCAAGTCTGACTTGTAAGTGGCTTGCTCTTACCCCTTTTGCACAAAGAGAATTGCTCCGTAGAATTAGTACGGGCTCTGATTAAAAAACGCAGCGGCGAAGTGGCACACGTTTCCATTTGCCGGCCGGAAAGTAAGAACTGTCTCTGTGCTACAGTCACATTCTTCCCCCTCGGCTTTCCTTACCCTTGCATAAAAGCTGAGGAGACTCCCAGGCAAACAAGAAGAATTGGGTGGGGAAAAGGGGCTGCCATTGCTTATGCCATGGTCACATTCCACACTTGATCCTGACCCTGCTGCCAGCCCGACAGCCTGCTGGGATCCACCAGCCAGAGGGAACAGTTGTGTAATAGGTAAAACTGGGCAGGCAGTGGCCACAAAAAGGAAGTGATTTACTGCTCTGCCAGTGATGGTACACTATTTGTAACACTTACTATATATGCCTCTAAACATTTATACAATAATATATCATTTCTCCATAGGATGTACATTTTAATACTAAATTTGGTTACGAAATATGTTGCCTAGACAGTCACAGACTATTTTTCTTCACTCGGTTGCTTGACATAAATTCCTGTTTGTCTGCCATCAGTGGGTATATCAGAAATATATTGGATTTTTAAAGAACAAAAGGTTTTCCCATTTAAAAGACCTAGCTGGAAAGATGTATTTACTATAAAATTTAGAACTGAAGAAAATGTTAATATATTTTTCTGTAAATGCTTGTTCCACTGTTTTGATCATTTCCAGTTTTGGAGTCAAATCCAACAATTTGAAAGGTCAGTACACAGGTTTACATTAAAAGTCTCCTGTGAATATTGCAGTCATTAATGTACCATCTTAAAAACTCACCTGACTGGTTTTGTTTAGTGTGTATGACAATGAGGAACTTTGCGCATTGGGAAGCATTTTAGCAGATGACAGTACTTTTGCTGGAAGGCAGGATTTTTGTGTTTCAATTTTTCTGTTAAACAAACAACATTGTTTTTGGTTCAAAAACATGGCACTCAAGCCAGGGTTTGATTTTGTTATTTAAATACACAGCAATAGTGCAGATTTATATGTAGGTAATTACAGATGTATAGTATGTGTGTGTGTGCAAAAGGTGTATTTAATTTGTGAGACCCTCCTCTCCAAGACGTAAACAAGAGGATAAAAACCCATGCAGTGTCCAAGTTATCCTGAAAAGCATTGTGTCAATGGGCAGGCATCCAGGAATGGTGTTTGGTTGTTTTCTCAGAGTTAGATGGTTGCCATCTGGCATTGATAGTGAGATGGCGTTGTCATCAGTTTCTAGATGCAGGAAAGGAATGAATCCTCATCTGTTTCCTGTGGATAAGCAAGAGGTTGATAATCTAGTAAAATCTCTTTACCTTAAAGTAAGCAGGCTTGGAATTTGTTTATATAATATAGGGCAGCTCTAACTTTTGTGTTGTTGTAGGAAATTTCTTGAGAGAAGGCTGAAGATGTTAAGAAACTTTCTACTTTGCAAGAATACATTTAGTAAGATATTTTTCAAGAGGTTTATTGTGTCTTATTTTCTGTAGTGTTACTGTAGTCAGTTTTACTTTAAAAGGAAGAAAACCCTCAAGCATTGCTGCTGGAAAGGGATAGAATTATTTGATGTAGAGTCATCTTTCAAACATTCTTTTAATATTTTTAAAGAAATTTTAGGTTAATATCGTTATGATCATTGAAGTATACTTATCTACATTTAAAACAGAAGGTACAAAAACTGTATAGCACATCTTTTGAAAAAAATATTTACAACTTTCCCTGTTTAGAAATGAGGTAATACCATAGATAACTAGTCCGTTTATTATCTGACTGGCATTTATGCTTTGTCTTTTCCTGGTAACTCATAAATCTTTCAGTTTTTACCATAAATGTTTATCATTTTTCCTGTTTCCAGTTTTTTACAAGTTGCTTTGTCTATGATCACTTCACAGTACAGGTTCTGCTGTACTGAGGAAGTTCAGCTGGCTGAGGTCTTTGCAAAAAAGGAAGAAATGGTGGGCAACCTCTTGAACTTAAAAAAAAAAGTGCTGTTCATGGCTGACCCTTGTGACACTTTCCCATTTTCCTTGATCCTGGTTGTTGGTTTGTTAGATTGTTTTGAACATTTAATGATCCAGCTGCCAGCTTTCAGTAACTGAATTGCATCATTATTGGAGAAATCTGGTTGCACTTTATTAGAGAAAACATCACTGTTTATATTGTTGTCCTGTTCCTCCCTTGTAATTTTTTCTATTATTCTTTAGAATAACACCCAAGTCTCTCTCAGAAATAGCCTTTAAAATATTCCTGTTTTCAGAATCAATTTCAAAGGAAAAAGTACCACAAACCTGTGGCAAACCAGGGCAAATATTTTCATTAAATATTAGGCATGTGGGTTGACTGTATTCATTTTAAAGCATTCCTGTAATATTTTCTCCTTTCCTTTGACTCTTCAGATGCTCACATAATATGCAAATAATTTTACAATGGATACAAAAGAAACATTAAATATATTAAAATCTGCATTTTAATAAAGTTGTCAATGTATAATACATATCCTGCAACTGAGAAAGAATGATAAAAAAAGCAATAAAATGTTAATATAGGCACAGAACTATTTAATAACTTCTAATGTTTTACAATATGATAAAAATAGATGTGGTCTTGAAACTGTTGGATATCAGTGTAAGAAATGTCCTAGTCTGAGTTTAACGTTTTAACTATTTAGGAGTAGCATTCCTGCACTATTCATATGCGTTTTCTATCTCCTTTTGACTCTTGAGATTAAATTTGTGGGCATGTTTCTTTCTTGTTTCAGATGGAGTGGATGTTGAGGATGACCCCTCTTGCTCATGGCCTGCATCATCACCCTCTAGCAAGGATCAGACTTCCCCGAGCCATGGAGAAGGCTGTGATTTTGGAGAAGAGGAAGGAGGCCCAGGTTTACCCTATCCATGCCAGTTCTGTGACAAGTCGTTCAGCCGCCTCAGCTACTTAAAGCACCACGAGCAAAGTCACAGTGACAAGCTCCCTTTCAAATGCACGTATTGCAGCCGTCTCTTCAAACACAAACGGAGCAGGGACCGCCACATAAAGCTTCATACGGGAGACAAGAAGTATCACTGCAGTGAGTGTGATGCGGCGTTCTCAAGGAGCGATCATCTGAAAATTCACTTAAAGACTCATACGTCCAACAAGCCATATAAGTGTGCCATTTGTAGACGTGGGTTCCTGTCATCTAGCTCACTGCATGGACACATGCAGGTTCACGAGAGGAACAAGGATGGCTCCCAGTCCGCTTCCCGCATGGAGGACTGGAAAATGAAAGACACTCAGAAATGCAGTCAGTGCGAAGAAGGCTTTGATTTTCCTGAAGATCTTCAGAAGCACATTGCAGAATGTCACCCTGAGTGTTCCCCTAATGAAGACCGATCTGCTCTTCAGTGTGTTTACTGTCATGAACTCTTTGTAGAGGAAACGTCCCTAGTAAATCACATGGAGCAGGCTCATAATGGTGAGAAGAAGAATTCATGCAGCATTTGCTCTGAGAGCTTTCATACTGTGGAGGAGCTGTACAGCCACATGGACAGTCACCAGCAGCCAGAGTCGTGCAACCACAGCAACAGCCCATCTTTGGTAACTGTGGGGTATACATCAGTCTCTAGCACTACCCCAGATTCAAATCTCTCAGTGGATAGCTCAACAATGGTGGAAACAGCTCCTCCTATACCAAAAGGTCGTGGAAGGAAGCGGGCAGCTCAGCAAGTGCCAGATATCACTGGTCCTTCAAGTAAACAAGCAAAAGTTACTTATAGCTGCATTTATTGCAACAAACAGTTGTTTTCTAGCCTTGCAGTTTTGCAGATACACCTGAAAACTATGCATTTGGATAAACCCGAACAAGCCCATATCTGTCAGTATTGTTTGGAGGTATTGCCATCTCTCTACAATCTGAATGAACATCTTAAGCAAGTCCATGAAGCTCCAGACCCAGCACTGATTGTTTCTACCATGCCTGCCATGGTCTACCAGTGCAACTTCTGCTCTGAAGTGTTCAATGACCTCAACACCCTTCAGGAACACATCCGATGTTCTCATGGATTTGCCAACCCTGCTGCTAAGGACAGTAATGCATTCTTTTGTCCCCATTGCTACATGGGATTTCTTACAGATTCTTCCCTGGAAGAGCATATTAGGCAAGTCCATTGTGATCTTAGCAGTTCCCGTTTTGGTTCTCCTGTGCTAGGAACCCCAAAAGATCCAGTGGTGGAAGTGTATTCTTGTTCTTACTGTACCAATTCTCCAATATTTAATAGTGTTCTTAAACTGAACAAGCATATCAAGGAGAACCATAAGAACATTCCTTTGGCGCTGAATTACATCCACAATGGAAAAAAGTCCAGAGCCATGAGTCCACTATCTCCTGTAACCATTGAGCAGACCTCTTTAAAGATGATGCAGGCAGTTGGAGGTGCTCCTCCTCGTCCTGCCGGGGAATATATTTGTAATCAGTGTGGTGCTAAGTATACTTCCTTGGATGGTTTTCAGACTCACTTGAAAACACATCTTGACACTGTCCTGCCAAAACTGACCTGCCCTCAGTGCAACAAGGAATTTCCAAATCAAGAGTCACTGCTGAAGCATGTTACCATTCATTTCATGATCACCTCAACCTACTACATCTGTGAAAGCTGTGACAAGCAGTTCACTTCTGTGGATGACTTGCAGAAACACCTACTAGACATGCATACATTCGTGTTCTTCCGCTGCACCTTGTGCCAAGAGGTTTTTGACTCCAAAGTGTCCATTCAGCTGCACTTGGCTGTGAAGCACAGCAATGAGAAAAAGGTCTACAGATGTACGTCTTGCAACTGGGATTTCCGCAATGAGACTGACCTACAGCTTCATGTGAAACACAACCACCTGGAGAACCAAGGCAAAGTACACAAGTGCATCTTCTGTGGTGAATCCTTTGGTACGGAGGTGGAGCTGCAGTGTCACATCACTACGCACAGCAAGAAGTACAACTGCAAGTTCTGCAGCAAAGCCTTCCATGCTATCATCTTGCTGGAAAAGCACTTGAGGGAAAAACATTGTGTTTTTGAAACAAAAACTCCAAACTGTGGAACGAATGGGGCATCTGAGCAAGTTCAGAAGGAGGAAGTGGAACTCCAGACCTTGTTGACAAATAGCCAGGAGTCCCATAACAGTCATGATGGCAGTGAAGAAGATGTGGACACATCTGAGCCTATGTATGGCTGTGACATCTGTGGAGCAGCTTACACCATGGAGACTCTCTTGCAGAATCACCAGCTGCGAGACCACAACATTCGACCTGGAGAAAGCGCCATAGTGAAGAAAAAGGCTGAGCTCATTAAAGGGAATTACAAGTGTAATGTGTGTTCTCGAACATTCTTCTCTGAAAATGGGCTTCGAGAGCACATGCAGACACACTTGGGACCAGTGAAACACTATATGTGCCCAATCTGTGGCGAGCGGTTTCCGTCTCTTCTGACTCTTACTGAACATAAGGTCACACATAGTAAGAGCCTGGACACTGGAAACTGCAGGATTTGCAAGATGCCCCTCCAGAGTGAGGAGGAATTTTTAGAGCATTGCCAAATGCACCCTGACCTGAGGAACTCCTTGACGGGGTTCCGCTGTGTGGTGTGCATGCAGACAGTGACCTCCACGCTGGAACTGAAAATTCACGGCACGTTCCATATGCAGAAAACTGGAAATGGTTCTGCCGTGCAGTCCACGGGACGTGCACAGCATCTCCAGAAACTGTACAAGTGTGCGTCTTGCCTGAAGGAATTCCGTTCGAAACAGGATTTAGTGAAACTTGACATCAACGGTCTGCCATATGGTCTGTGTGCTAGCTGTGTTAATCTCAGTAAAAGTGGTAGTCCAAGTGTCAACATCCCTTCAAGCAGTAACAGACAAGGCATGGGCCAAAATGAGAGCTTGAGTTCCATTGAGAGCAAAAGCAAGGCAGGGGGACTGAAGACTCGCTGTTCTAGTTGCAATGTAAAGTTTGAATCAGAAACTGAACTCCAAAATCATATTCAGTCAATCCACAGAGAGCTTGTTCCAGACAGCAACAGTACACAGCTGAAAACACCACAAGTATCTCCAATGCCTAGAATCAGCCCCTCCCAAACTGAAGAGGTAACCCTTTTTTCTTTGCTCTTGACACCTTCCATCCTTTTGGAAAAAATCCCTCTTTTCTCAAGTTGTCTTGTCACTTGTCATGAAATGCTTAGGCTGATCCATGTTACATTTCCATCCACAGCCATTAGCTAGTAATTACTTGCTTCTTGATATGCCTTACATCTTGGATTGAATTTTGCGGAATAGGACTTATTCCAGTCTCCCTAGGATATTGTCTTCTGTATCACTGAGGAGACCTATCTTCATGCCAGCACAACTGAGATCTGGAATCTTATCCTAGTCCCATACGCAATGGAATCCCCAGATAGGAGTTGTGCTTACGGCTGAGAGCGTTAATGACAGAGGAGTAGACATAGTGAGCCAAAATGCTGGCGTAAATGGTTGATTTTTTAAAAAATATTTGTGAGCAACAAATGGAGGGTATTTTTGTTAATTGTGTTGTAGACTTTCATTTCCCCCTCTTATAGCATATTTTGATCAAGTAGAAGTGCAATGCTAGCCTAAGGTAAATTGGGAAATCAGTCCTTTGGATGCAATTGCATGTTGGTTTTGTTTCCATTCCTGATGAACATTTTAATGTCACTGAAACACCTACTGCCTGATGACTGAAATTCCATCATGCAGCATAACTTAGAAAGTACACATCAAACTCCTGAAAGATGTAATCTGCTTCGTCAGCCACCAGTGACCAAGTAATGACACCTGTATGTGGGGAGTTAGAGGGGTCATGTACTGAGGGAAGGGAATCTGTTTTATCTTCAGAAATATTACCATTAGAATGACTTAGAGGTAATATTCTAGGGATGGTATCTTGCACTATGATTTAGGCATGGTATCTTTCATCTTATAATTCAGGAAGCCTAAAAACACAGCACAAGCATATTTGAAGAAATAACAACATTTGTTTCAAGAAAGTTTTTAGCCTATAATGATGCGAGCATGGTACAATGCATTGCCATGAATGTGTATGGATACCCTGTAGCTAGGGAGCTGTTGCTCTTCCATCACCTTCCTCACTCCCTGTTTGTGAGCCCATCTGTTGGGAAAGATATCTCTCAGCATGTCATCCAACAGTGTTGTGCAAACTGGAGGGCAGGAGGGAGGCAGCGCGGGAAGAGTGAGGATACATCAGCATATGTGGACCAAGAGGTAAGTATTTATGGAGCTTCTGCGAACATAGATGAAGCTAGGCTGGGAGAAGGACACTGAGGTAGCACAGAGCCTGGAGTGCCATGAAGAGAGAATTGGAGCTGAGAGTTCAGGATGAAGTACCAGGCAGGATGCACTTCCCAGGAAAGGCCGTGTTCTTTCATAACTTCTTCATCTCTGGTTTGTGCATTGGGTGGCAGTAGGGGACACTTGAGGAGTGGGATGTGGTGTGGAATTTATGGAAGGCTGTTAGACTGAGAACCTGAGGTCTAAGGCAAATCATCTTTTTAAAGAAGAGGGAAGAGGAGTGGCTCTCATTAGCTGTGTTTTAGGCCACTGATGATCCCACTGCTGCTGAGTCAGAACCACAGGAGTACCAGCTGCATGTTTTTGATAGGTTCAGAGTCATCCTAGTTTCTGTTTCTGTCATCTTGCACCAAGTGACTACATGAAATCCCTCTTCCCAGTCATGTTGGAAGCCAATTGCTGCTACCTCAAGCACAATCAGAATCATGTGTTAAGTCAGTTACCATGCTAAGATGTTACCAACTTGTCTTTCTCTTGCTTGTAAACCAGACAAAAAGACATTTAGGAGTCCTTTGTGGTGATGTAAGATCAGTTACCTTCAGAGTCATTAGTGAATCTTCCTGTACTTGGATCAGGTATAATCAGAGTTCTTAGTTATACTTCTAAATGGCATCATGTTCCTCTTCTTAATCCTTTTGGTTTTTATATAAAAGTGTATCTAAGATGAAAAACCTTTTTAAACTACACATTTGTGAATAACATCTACCTCCTTCAAATCACCATTTGCCCCCCACCTCCATTCTGAGGTTAAACTGAATTTTCAGTGTCTATGGCTCTGGTGTCCATATAGTAATGTAGACTTTCAGATTCTTTTCTCATGGGAAGACAAAGCTATCAAATTCCTGATAGAGCATTAGTAGTTCTGGAAACCACAAATGCATATTTGTAAAATCCTGAAAGATAATTAATTTTTCTAGCAGGTATAACTGGTTCAAGTTCTAGTGATGCAAGCATTGTAGCAATGAGAATCAAAATTTAAAGTGGTAATGTGCAGATGTTTAAAACTATAGATTGGATGTCCAGACTGAGAGAAGTCAAAACATAAGCATATAACACAAACAGTAAAAAAAAAAATTGGATTTTTAAAATTTATTATTAGTCACTGGCTTTCATATTCCACTGGAAGGATGTTTCTTGAACTGAATGGGATGTTGAAAACAGCTACTTAAACATGTAATTTTGGGGAAATTTTCAACAAACATTATCAATAATATCAAGGAGTAGAAGTTTCAACTTGTATATAAAGAATACAACTTTTTCAACCTGTATATAAAGAATATTTCATTTCTAAGGCAAGAAAAATAGGTATCTTGCATATGTGAGATAAGTTGTCAGACCATTAATATTGCTAAATACCCCTTTTTACTCAGTAATAGATTTCCATGAAAAGAATATTTGAAAATACCTTCTTAGGATAAAAGATCACACTGGAAGTGTCACTTCTAGCTTCTTTGCCAAGTATTCTCATAGTTGAAGTAGAAAATTTCCCTTTTTAGTCTGTTCTCAGTGATGTGATAGGGTACTATTACCTTACCACGGTATAATGTCTTCAGCTGAGCTATCACCTGCTGTGCTCACTCCACTTGCTGAGTGAAAAATGTTGACCTGAATCATCTCCACTGAAAGTTACCTTCTGTTTGGGATGGAAAATTATGAGTAGTGCTCATCATTGGTTACAACAAGTCAAGGAGCAGGTCAGAACTCATTAAGTCCATCACACTGCTTAATCTAGTGCCCCTAAGTTACCACACAGGCTTAAACAGGCAGATTGTGGGTAGCTAGCTTTTGAAAGAGCTTTAAAATGTGTAGATCTGCAAGTTAATCTTTGTGTCATTGCAGGACACAAAAAAAGGATGAGAGATTCTAAATATTTCAGAAGGCAAAGAGCATAGAAAAAAACTTTATTGTCTAATTCTTACCACCTTTTTATAAGGTGTTCCGATACAGACTTAACATGATTGTTGAATAGGAATGACACCTCTCTAATCCCATTGGTTAAACTAGAGAAACAGCTAAAATGTTTTGAGAACTAGAAAAGCAAAACACTACCCGGAGAAAGATTGTTTTGAGAAAGGATAGTTGTTTGCCAGGATTGTTTTGAGAAGAAGCTTTCTTGATAAATTTTCCTTGGGAGAAAGTTAGCAGCTGCTAACAGGATTAAATCTCTCAGACCCAGAAATATCAGGCCCACAGTCTTTGAGCTTTAATGAGGTGCTGGATTCAGCTGGTTGTAGATTTCTTGTAAAGATCTTGAATCACACTGCAAGCACACTTTTAGGCTAGGGTGATAACCTTAGTAATAGTTACTCTCTAAAAGCAGAGAACAAGGTCGGGTATGCTGGTGAATTGGGAATTAGACCTTTCTCTGTCACTCATTTGCTTTGCTGACTTGGCCAAATCTGCTTGAACATCTCTGCTGCATTTTCCTTATTCAGAATATAAGATAGATATTTCCTGAAAAGGGTGTTTCCATGCTTACTTACCATACACTTTTTGTAAAGCACTTGGGAGATGAAAATCTGTTCAAGAAAAACTGTGTGGCCTTGACTCTCTTGTTCCTCCCTAATACACTGTCAGGCACCTAATGACAGAACTCTTGACTCAGCAGAAAGTGTGCCCTCACTTTTTAAACGTCAAGACTTCTGTAGTTGCTGAATCACACCACCATAACGGTGCAATAAATTATATTGTCCATTTCTTAGCTGGCAGGGGAGGAGGGAGTGGACTTCAGCTTACACCAACAGTTTAATGGTAAAACCTGAATTATGCCAGGGTATCCACGTGTGCAACTGTGCTCAGTTTGGGGTCCTGTTGGTAACTTTCAGAGTAGAAGCACAGTTGCTTCTGTATCACTTTGTTCCATGAATGTGAAGCTCATGTGAATACTGTATTACCTATGCAATGCAGACAGTACTTCATTAATAATACAAGAATGGTCTGGGTTTTCTGGTCTTGAGGAAAGAAGGAGCAGCATGGATACACGGCCAAATTATTTCAGGAGTGAAGATGCTTTTTTAGGTATGGCAAAGGACTTGCAGAGACTCACTGTTTCAGAGAGTATCAAAAATGCTGGACAAAGGAGAGAGCTAGCAACTGTCACACCAGCTGGAGAGCAGAATAAGTGAACCTGGGGCTGCTCTTCTGTCGTGTTGCGGTTGTGCAGAGCTGTATGCCAGGATGGGCATGTCACAGCAGGGGACACCGGGCACATCACAGCACTGTTCTGGAAGGAGCCGTGAAAGTGCAGGCAGAAAATGAGTATACAGAGATGGGGGTCACAAAATTCAGATGCTGCGGAGAGCTATTGGCTCCTTCAAACTCAACTTCTCCGACCTCAGATGAATCCAGAAACAGTATCACCCTGGGAGAAAGAATGGAGCTCAGGTAGGTGTACTCTTTTATCATTACTTCTTTTTTTCTCTTTATTTATTCATGGGCCCTGAATCTACCTTTATTCTCTTACTATTCTTCCCCCCACTTCTCAAAACACTGCCAGACCCACAAAGACAGAAAACAGAAACTCCCTTTTGAAGTAACTGGTTTATTTCAACAGCATGCACTGGCAGTCAGAGGCGGAAAGAAGAGAGAAAAGACTGTAAGCAACCCAGAAATGTTCCCAGATGCATGCTTTTGGCAGGGCAAGCAATAGCATTTTAGCAATATAAATCACAGTGCTTTTAACTGAAAAAAATGCACTGAAATCGATACTCATGCATTTAATTGAAATACATAAAGAAATTAAAATAATCCTCCTCATCAGCAATCCAAGCTGATCATTTTGACTACAGGATTTTTATGAATAAGCACATAAACTTGTAATGTAAACATAAGTAGTGCCTTGGGTTTCCTGTCAGTGAATCTGGGCCCAGAACAAGTGATTTTCATGCTGGATTTTGGATCCAGGGACAGAAAAAGGTAGAGAAGGTTTGTTGCTGGGCCAAAGATTTGGCTTTGAAATACTTTGTGGAACTAATCTGTGACAAACATATTTTCTGCTTCTGGAGTTTCAAAATGAGTTCACTAAAAATAGCAGTTTTGTCTTCTGGCATCATTTTAACATTGCTTTCAGTAAAGTATTATTTAAAGTGTGACCGTGTATATTCTTAGGAAGGCTAGCCGGGGGGATTTTTCCACAGTAGGCCACCTCCACTTTGCACTATGGTAGTTTAGTTTAATTTCTGGTTTTAGGTTTAATTTCTGGTAGTGCCACTACCATGAATTGGCTGATAAAGTCCAGCTTAAGCATTGCTCTTCCCTTTTCCTTAACAATTTTGGTGGTAAACTATCAGAGTCCTCTTTGAATTTTACAAGGATAACATTATTGTTATCCTGTTGCTGTAAATCGTACCAAAGTTAAGCTTCAAACTTCCCACCTCACCCACACACACCATGAGTTCAGTCTGGGAAAGGAAGGCTGTATGTTGGCTGGGAGCTGCTATACAGAAGCAAGGGGGAAAATTCTAGTGAGTTTTCTTAGTTTCCTGTCCACTGATCATTAAAATCTAATGCTGTTTGTCTGTCTTGTTATTTGTCAGAGGTCTCAGATGGGGAATTTGGAGAGGCATCTTCTTCACACCTGTGGAAAACATCGCATGAGAGGATGAAAAGATAACACGTTCTCCAAAATTTTCAAGAGCAGTAAACCAAGATTTCCGTAAAATGAACCAGGGTGGGGGGTTGAAATATGTGCTTGAAGAAACAGAAGAACAGAGAGGGACCCAGGACTGTGGATGAAGTCCTTAAGGATCTCTAGAGAGGGCAAATGTAGTTTCAGCAAAGTTTTATGAGACAAAAGATCCATGAGGTGTCTACTCCTACAGCTCAGCTGCGCAGCCCACTATCCTCTTGGGGCTTTCCCTGTACTTGTACCTGCTGGCCAACTGACTGCTGTAGCATGCCACAATTTCTGCACAGCCCCAGAGGAAAATCACAGCAGTGATGAGTGTTTGTATTCTGATCTCAGAATTGGGTAGAAACAACAAGAAATGTCACACAATTTTCTAGCCTGATCATCTTTAGGAGCAAGTCAGAAAACTATGACATATCTCTCTTGGTCTGCTAGTATGCATACCTCTGGAGGACTCTCCTACTTCTTATTTTTGGACTACTCTTGGCTAATTTCAGGGAAAAATTCATAGATTAATAGTAATCTCAAAGCTTATGAAGTTGTTCCAATGTTTGAGAAGAGAGGTGACCCAGCAGGTGATAGAATCCAAATGGGAAATATGCCTTTAAGAGATCCAAACCAGGAAGATGGCTGTAGCTGAAGTTTATACCTAGCTTTCATGCGAAAGTCAAGCGAACACAAGACATGAAGTTATAGGAGGAAACTATGATCTGTTCTTTGTGAAACTCACAGGCAAGCTTCTTAAGTGACTGTACATGAGAATTGTTTTTCACCACTCCTCAATAAAGTTGTTATATATGATGTGTGTATTATTTTGTCTCGTACAACAAACATAACACCCAGATTTGTTATTCTGTCATGAGGGAAATAAAATGGGCTAACCGTTAATTTAAAATGGGTATGTAGCCCCAGTACTGCTTTGTTCATGAAAGTGTACAAAATGAACATGAGAAAACCACCTGACGTAGTACCTTGTTAAAGGATACTGTTCTTTGACCTGCCAGAGCTCTGTGATAGCAGATAGTTGATCTTATGCCTGGTGGTTCAAAACTGTAACTTTTTTTCCTACCAAAGCCATCTTTCATTTATACTGTCTCCTGCATTGTATTACAAATTATTGGATAGATGTGATATGTACTATATTATACAGCATTTTTGCTGGGTATGACAGCAGAGATGTGTCTCTTGCTAACATCCACCCTCACCATGTGACATTCTAGGACAAGAAGCAGAGGGGACAAATGGACACACAGGAGGTTCCCTCTGAACCTCAGGAAGCACTGCAAGGGCAACCAAGCCCTGGCAGAGGTTACCCAGACAGGTTGTGTATCCCTTTGAGATATTCACAAGTCATCTGGATGTGGTCTGGCTCTAGGTGACCCTTCTAGAACAGCAGGACTGGACCAGAGGATCCAGAGATCAACCTCACCCGTTTCGTTCTTCTGTGGTTTCTACCCATCCTTTGGGCCCATCTACAGATGTATGTTGTTGTTACCCTGTTGTTCCTTGGTGGCTAAACCTTTGTTGCTGGTATATGGCTCCATAAGTCAGTGAATAAAAGGGCAGATGCTGATACTGAGCATCTCAGTACAGTCCTACCAATAATAATGTGCACTTCTAGGAATAAATTTTAATGCCTGTGAAATGTCTTTGAAGAGTGTCTTAGAAATACTGCCACTGAGAAATGCAGCCATTTCAAAGTTACTTGCTGCTTGTGTACTCAAAAGCAAGGTGGGAGGTAGGAGAGAAGGGTCCAGAGTTTTGGTGTCCTGTGTTGGGATACATTCCCTCTGTTTTTTGCTATTATTCAGATGTTTCACAGCATTCTGTCTAAAAAGGTACATCTAATGGCTTTTCATATCTGGAAGGCCACCTCTTTCTCTTTACATGTTCCGGTTGGAAATGGGATGGTTCACCAACAAAGAATGATCTGAGACATCAAGCTTCCAGATTTCCTTCTGTGTTTGCTTTACCATTGCTACAACAGTCCTCTTGGTTTCTGCTCTGATGGCTGGAATAGGTTTAGGGCCAACCTATACGTACATGGCTTTCTACTTACAAATCCTTGCAACCATCACAGACAGTGGCCAACTTGCAATTGATCCTGTTCTGCTGCTTGGTACTTCTCTCACAGGCCTAGGCAGGGAATGTCTGCATCACCTGGTGATTTTCCCAAACCATCAGTCTTAACTATATTTCCTCATTTCTCATATGCTGTGTGCTTCACAGCTGGTTTGTATGATGGTGGTTGAGTGGTTGAAGTCCTTCAAACCTAGAAGTATGGCATTCTGCATCTGAAACAAATTCTGCAATCTTTTCTTTCGGATAGGGAAATGGTAGACTGAAGCCCCATGTAAAAAGACATTAACTTATTATGGGATGTACGTAAGAGGAACTGCTGGTATTTTAAGAATTAATGTGAAAGTAAAAGATTATGAAATAGGACAGAGGCAATTCTGTGAAGTTCCCTTAATTCCCTTAGAGGAGATCAAGTGTTTCATCACAGGAAAAAAAAACAGTTAGACACAAATCATTGTGAATAGTGTTGAAGAGTGGCTGAGCAGAGTGCTTGTTTTGCTGGTACACCACTTCCTTGGGCAGCTGCACTGCCCCAGTGGAGGGTTTTCAACTGGGCACACAGTCAAGCATCAGTGCAATGTCAGCAGCTGTGTGCCAGCTCAGATGCTACCAGTATATTTGTTAACGTCGATGTGGCCTAAGTGTATCCAGAGAGGATAGTACTAAAATCACAGCAACATGACTGTAGGACTCTGTCCATGGCATATTTTGTAGTGCCTTTTTAATACCCCAGTCTTGCCCATGTTATCGTGTGAAGCCTTCATTTGCAAAGTCCCATTGACTTCCCCAAGTGCAGAGCTAATTGCATGAGAAGGATCTAAGGGGTTTACTCCTTCTCTTGATACTTCAATGAAAATTAATTTCTTATATATTATGTATGAGTAATATATTTCTGTTTGTACATTAATATTAATGTTGCATATTTTTGAGCACAAGTTCTATTCTGTAGGATTAAATTATCTTGGTAAGTAATAGTGCAGAATTCAGTTTGAGTTAAAAGTGGACAATTGAGGGCAGGGGGAGGGTCCTGAGTCACACTTTGGAAACTGAAATTAATCAGCATTAATTCTCCACAGAGTGGGAGAAAAGCGGTTGTAGTGTTTAAATTACAAAAAAAAAAAAAAAGATATATAGAAAGCCCCTGATTTTGTCTTTCTGTTAAAATCCAGACAGCTTTTACAAAATCTGTGATGGGGAAAAGAGACAAGAGTATTCTCTTGTGCGTACTTGCAAACTATTAATTTTATTGGGCTACATCTGTTGCTGATTGTTGGTGAAGAAAGTAGTGGCTTTATCAAATGACAGTCTGTCTCAGTATGCCTTTTTAAAAAAAAACCAAGCAAAAAAAACAACTTTAAAAGGTAAGAAAATATCAGCTTACTCAGGATATCAGCTTTTTGGGTCTCAGACCTGCCAAGTCAAGCTCTATTGCCGGTGCTTTGATGCCACTGCATCTGTAGATGTATCAGTGTGGTGTTGGTCATAGTTTCTCCTCAATGTCTGTGGACACACAGCAGTTCTGACAGAGATGCTGAGTGTTGAGATGCCTCTGGATGGGTTAACAGTTGCCTTTGGTTTTAAGTGCAATGTAAGGGGACAGAAAGGGATGGGGATGCTGACAGAAAGTTCAGTTGCTGACACAGTCAGCCCCAAATTCCTGAGTGCTGCTCGGCACATACGTGTGCACTGCTCAGAGACTTAGCCTCACCCAGGATCAGGCCCTCAGACAGAAGGACAGAAAGAAGTGTATTTGCTTTTTAGATCACAAATCAAATTCACGGTACTTTAAGCCGTTTGTATTCATAAACTACGTAAGCCTCATATGAAGTAACTGAGAGAGAAAATAACTATAGAGCCATGTGCTGCCAGGTTTTAGAGTTACTTTTCTCACAGGTATTTCACTTCAGTACTGAGTTTGAAAGGCCTGGAGAGAGTTAAAGGATTAGAGATCTTAAAGGGAAGAGATGCAGTTTTTAAATGTGGCAAGATGTGGGTTTTTTCTGTGTGAGGATGTGAGACATTGCAAGCTAATGCTCCTCATCAGCCAGGGGAGGGAAAGGTTTGTAACTAAGAGACATTGAAGACAGACATGATTAAATACAGAATCCAGAATAAGGGTGAAAGACAGAACAGCAGACCATGAATTCAAGCAAAATAGAGAAGGAAGGACTGCTAACATGAATATTTGTATTTCTGACCCAATATATTTTGTGTATGCAATAAGTAACTATAATGAAAGAAATGAAAAAAAAATTTTTTTTCCATTTTTCATTTTGCTTACCTTATGGGATTGTATTCTTTCCACAGGCATGTACACTCAGACCCTACTATAATTTAAGACCCTGCCAAATGAAAACAGAACAGAAAAATACTCATAAAATCTCCATGAACATGTTTTTTAAAGTAATCAGGAAATACTAATTTATGGGGTTTGTGTGAGCAATTACAAGAGTTGGTAATTAGTCAATTAAAAAGAAAAAAGCAAGATGACAGTGCCCCATAAGCAAGATAAATAACTAACTATGCAGTGAAACTGGCTAACATATGCTTAGTTTCCTAAGAGCTTAAGGTTGACAAAATAAGCATCCAGGAAGATAAAAAAGAAATCCTCAATTAAGGTACTGTCAAAATTAATCTGAACTCTGATGAAAAATGCCTAAATGGACAAAGCTAGGACCGTGGTTGCTCTTGTGTATCATGAAGGGCCAAGCACACTACTAATGCTTAATAAAATAATGATGCAAAAAAAATCAGCTGGCAGGATTAGGAGTTAGCACTGGCAAATTGCTGTAGTTAGTGTGCAAGTTTTAAATGTCTTAACTTGTTATTTTCATATGATTTTTTGGATGCTATTCACTTTCTCTTGTCAGGTTACTGTTCTGTTGGTTTAAAAGGTTGAATTATCTCCAAATTTTATGTGAGGGAAACTGAGTGAATGACTGATATGGGAGAAGGGAATTAGAGGATGTGAGAGCTGTGGTATCACTTTTTTGACAACAGCAGGTCGTCTCAACTGTGTCATTGATCCATACACTCAGTCTGTGCTAAGGCTGAGGGGAAAAAGTCTTGAAAGTCCCCTTCAGTAGTGTGACAAGGGCAAATGATGTAATTAGGTGTAAACAGAAGGTTATTGGTGGGGTCACAGGTACACACCAAAATCATTTTTGATAGGGCACGGAAGTGTGAAAGGAGTATAGACAAAACTAGGAATGCCTGCAAGCCTAAGACTGTAGATGCCGTGCATTAGCAGCTATAAAAGATATTTTGGTTATTTCATATAGGGAATAAGTATTCAGAGGCACGGTTACAGGAGATCCAAAAATGGTACATGTAATCAAGGAAACCAGTACTGTTAAACAAATGCTTTGTCGCTGAGCTAGTGGCATATCCTCCCCATGGAGAAGAATGAAGTACAGATTAGAGGTAATATAACGGAGTACAATATACAATAAATTACTTACAAAAATACCCATTCCAAAATTCTCAGTGAAAGGAGCTGAAGATAAAAGGAAACATTAAGCAGATAAACTTGCAGTCTTTAAGAAGAAGCATCAACAACCTGGGAAAAGGCCACTAAACAAACATTTAACAGGGAATATAAGGCTTATGCATGAAGTTACTGGTTTGTGAGCTTGATTTAAACAGTGAGGAACAGAAGAGGAAGGCTAATCGAAGACATGATAGAAGAAAGTTTGGATTTAATGAAGGATAGAGGGCAAAGATTCACAGAGAGACGATCATGCTTAAAATTTTCAATAAAGAGTATTTTGAGAGAATAGCCACAAGTGCTGACAGAGAAGCCTATAAACATGATTTACCAGGATTTTAGCAAAGCTTTTGAAACGGTGTAGCACAAAAGACTAATCTATTGGGTGAATAAGTACGGCATAGGGAGAGATACTTTCTTTGATTAAAAAAGAAAAGAAACACGATCTTGGGTATGGAAAGCATAGGAGTCTTGTGAATTGAAGCAGGTTGGTTTGGAGGGGTGTAAATAATGGAAAGCCTTAAGAATCATTATGTGCACCAATTTTGTTGAACGTATGCAGCATATCAGCCGTCTGGAAGAAAGAACAAGTAGTAAGGTGATGAAATTCCCTGATAGTACAAAACCGGGGAAATGTCAGAACAAAATAGGCAGGTGATAAAATACTGAATGATTTTGACAAGGAGGTGGAGCATGAGCAGATAAGTAGCATATGCAGTTCATTTTCAAGTAATGAAATGGGGCTAGGGAATAGAAAAAAAAGAATATCAGTACCTGAGTCACCGGGCACAAAAGTCTACACAGAAGTATTTTCTACATACTTTTGAAGCATTTCTGAATAGAACTGTAAATCCTCTAGTAATGTGGTTATTAGTTGTGTTGCTTTATTTATAAAAGCAAAGCAAATAAAATTCTGTGCACAGAATTGAAGTAGCAATTGAAAGTTCATATTCTTGGACTGTTTCTAAAAGCAGCAAAGTCTCATTTCACATGACATGGACACTCTGGGCACCTTTATAGAAAAGAAATTCAGAAAACTGCAGAGTGATAAGTGAGGATTGGGACAATAATTGAAGGTCTAGGTGACATTAGTCATTCAAAAGGTTGGGCAGACACATGCATATGCCCAATCCAAAGCTCTTTAACTGAAGTCACAGAGAAGATTTGAATGCTGGAAGGCATTAAATTGGTTGTGAAAACAGGAGTGCAACAGGCACCCAATGCTCTTGTGAGATACTCATCCAAGCAGTTACTCTTCTACAGTGATTTTGAATGTTCCCAGGAATGATTTGGGCCTCAGATTTACGGTCAGCATGGAGGAGACAAATTGGCACTTAGGTTCTTCACAGGAGTGTGTTCAGTGAAGGAGCATGGGCTGGATTACTGGAGAGAATTTTTTAAAGATGAGGTGATAATAATAATGATAATAGTAGGAAAAAGTTAAACCACTTTCTTAATCCCATGTGCCTTTCTCCTCTGGAACAAACCTTTGGGAGTTTTTTCAAGACAGCCCAGTTTAGAACGCATTGCATCTTCTCCATTTACTAAACTGATCCTGTCCGAGTCCGTATGGAAATGTACTGGCAAGAGCACTCTGTGGCCCACCCTTGCTGATTTGAAATTACTCTCTTACAGGAAATATGTGCCAGCTTTTTTCTGTGTTCATAGGGAAGAATGACAATATAGTCATTCTTCTGTCTCCTCAGGAGATGACATGTGTCCTTTGGGAAAAGCAGCTGTGGCAGGTCAGGGTGTAACTGCCCTTAGCTGTCCACTCTTCGTTGTTGTGTGGAATGGATATGCTCAGGGCTGTGAGCTGGAGCAGCAGGGTCTGGGGTGCCTGCTCTGCAAGGCTTCTTTCCTTCCTATCCAGGCAAGGGGCATGGAGCTGCAATACCTCATGGCACATTTCTGTCTTTTTCCCCCAAGTTTCCCCCTTTTTGGGTACACAGTGTGAGGAGGGGCTGGGTCTGCCCCCAGATCTCACCCTAGAAGGGAATTGGAATCAACCATGAAGCACATCAGGACCCACAAACTCCTGTGAGCAGTTATGAGTCCCGTGGTTCTGACTAAGATTGTGAGACTTATATGCAGCTTGCACTGAAGAAGGATTTCCTTAGAATGTGAAACATACAGAAATAAGTATCTGGATTTTGTTCAACATGGTGTGAAAATGACTGGGTTTGGTCACTTTCAAAATATAGGAGTAAATGGAATTTACTGAACATGCTTTTAAAATAAAAATGTAATCATGCACAAGTTTAGACACTTTGAGATAAGTGTGTGTTGAGCTAATAAAAGTTGATGTCAACATTTTAGAATATGCTTGGAAACAAAAAAGAACTAGTGCTTGATCAAGCAGCAGTCACAAAAACAATCTTCACTTCATGATAAAAAGAAAAACTCTGTGTGATTCTGCAAATATGTCAGATCATTTTGAACAGGCTAGTAAGTGCTAGTAAATTATTATTTTTTGTTGTTGTCAAATCACTTTACTTTTTAGCATTTGACTTCAAAAAATCCACAACCTTTGTATGTGTTTTCTTTATGTACATCAGTCATAATTTTGCTGACAATTCTTGACATGCACTCTGCATTGCTCTGCTAACAAGAGAAAAGACCAGCCATTACATTTATGTTTCTTTGTTTTTCAACAAAGTCACATATCAGGAATAATGCTGGGGGTATGCTAATAAACAATACATAGTGCCAGTCATCAGGGAGTAAGAAATATTTTCTAACTAGTTCTAAAGGGAAACAATGTTTTAAAAAAAGGGAGAGTGTTTGTTATTTATGCGATATTGTTGTTCTATATGTCAGCATCAAAAAGCATCTTGTAAAGAGCTTAGCATAATAAATCGTTGATTGTGACTGTCATTACTTAGAGGTCTTTGCTAGATCTAGATGTAGTGCAGTAAGGTTAAATTTACCAACATATAATAGGAAATCCTTAGACTGAATCTGATTTTCTACCAATGTTACCAGTATTGTCACAAGAACAAACAAAGAGAAAAAAGTATTTTATCTTCAAAAACAGCTGGCTTTACAAATCATAACAGTAACACTAAGTCAAAGCAGATTTCGTTTCTGGGTGTCTGTTGATTTTTGGCTGTCTACATAATGATTTAACTTGGTTAAATTTTGAAAAACTAAGGTTAATTTAAATGAAAAACATCAAAAAAGGCTCATGATTGTTTCCACTGTGAAGAGACACAGCACATTTTATTGTCATTGAGAAAATTAAAATAGCCTCTGTGTATGCGAAGCAACGGGAGATTTGTAAAGAGGAGCCCACAGGAGCACTTAATTTTAGAGTTGACTTTGAGTAGTCACTAATTTTTCAGTTAACCTGGTAAGGCAAAACAACATATTTTTGAAAATTCTTTATATTCCTGCTTACAAGCTTGAAGTAGAAAGATACTTAATAGATGGGCACTTTATCTGTCTGAGACAGGGCATCTAAATTTAGATGCTGATTAAAAAATCCAGCAAGTCTTTATAACTGTTTGGAGTCAGGTAAAAAAAGCCAACATCTTTTAAAAAATATAATTGATTATAGTAGCTGTACAAAACTCTTCACAAGTTAAATATATGCAAGAGAGGATGTATTTTTGATGCACATTATCCAGTGAACCCTATTTCTTCTCCAACTAATATATGGGAAATCTGCAATTTAATACATCTGTGCCAGCTTCTTGTGATTTTACATTCTTTAAAAAATATGTGTTTTTCTGTGTTTTTTTCTTCTTTTTGCTGATGTAGGCAAGGTGCCTGTGGCTGTACAGAAAGCGTGTCTTTTGAGTTACTGCCTTGATGTGGCAATTCAGGGCTTACCTTGACTTTATTACATCTTCAAAACAAGAATTGAGCTCTTCAGGACTGTTACCTTAGGACTTGAGTCCTTGATACTACAATTGTGCAGTTGAATAATTTCAAGAATCTGACTTGTCTCATTAGATGCCTGGATAACTGCAGATTTTAAGTCTTATGAGGGACAAAACTAAACCTTACTTTGAATACACTCTTCGTTTTCACTTTTAAAACAATGCTTTCCAATATCAACTCTCTGGCCAATTCAGATCAATGGGACAAAATGCAGTTACATTTTTAGAATGTTGAAATGTCTTGGACAAATTATATACCTTGTAGAAAAGTGAAAGAGCAGATCTTTTTTGAAAGACATCAAGACAGAAATGAAAAACGTGTTCTGTGCGCCAAACTGAGGAGAGTAATGCATTTCCTGGTTTATAATGAAATTTGAGCTGTATACACCATGATTTTTAAGTAAGTCAAGCACAATCTAATGTGGCCAGAAGGCATGCTCTCTGGCTAGTTTCCAGTCAGGCTTCCCAGTTTTAGTACAGGCCTGCCAATAGATATTATTGAAGCAAATGCCCTGATACAAGAACTTCTTGTCCAGACTAGCTGGGAGGTTTTCCTCCTTGAGAAATGGCAGCCTGATAGACCATTTAAAGTGTGTGGTGCAGAGGAAAGTCTGCAGCCCCACTGAAAATGAGAGAAGCATATTTCTCATTTCTGTGTTCTTTTCCTGTCTTCTCCCTTGTTCTGTAGTGGATCTAATCCGTTCATGAAAATGAAGGATCCACATTGATCTCAATGTTGTTTGGCTTCCATCCCATATATCCTCATTCCATTTTGCCTTCCATGAGTGTGATACTGATGTTTTAGCAATAGTGACGTGTCCGTGGAGTTAGGAAGTTGACAACAATCTCTACCAAGTTTCAGAAAACTCAGATGAAAGGTACTACAGAACCTGTAGAATGTTATTTTTTAATATTAATAATTAAGCCTTAATGAAAGCATTACTAGAGGGCTTTAAATGACCACTGTGAATTTGGTATTTTGAGTTATAATGAAATCATTACAATTGTATGTTTCAATAAATTTTATTTACCCTTGTTTCTTTAGAAGAAGACCTACCAGTGCATCAAATGTCAGATGGTTTTCTACAATGAGTGGGATATCCAAGTTCATGTTGCAAACCACATGATTGGTAAGTGAGCACTAGAACTTCTCAAAGACAAATACCCATTTTTCTTACTCATTATCACCATTGTCTCTAAAATTAAAGAGAGTTAAGGAGAAATTAATTGTGGATCCATCAATGATTAACCTAGGCATGATTGATTTTTTTATTCATATTATTAGACTTGATAAAGCATTAGCATATTTTATTTTCTGCAAGGGCTAGTTTAGACTTCTGCAGAGAATTATATATCTACTGCCAGTCAAAACACAGGTGATTAGCAAATTAAACTTCTAATCATTTTTGCATTATTGAAAACAAACTAACAGGAATGGTTAATGAACTGGATGTTAGCTTTCCATAGAGTTTTAGACAGATTTTAATTTCAGAAGTTATTATGGTAATGACACTACTGTGTACTTCTCAAGCACCTCAGTACCAAAATCAAAACTGGTGAGTTTTTGTCATTAAGAAACATAAATAATTCAAATGGCCATAAAATAGTATTGTTTGCTATGTTTGAGCAGTCTGGAAAAAAAATCCTGAGTGTATCTGTATACAATTAAATACTATAAAATATTTTGAAAAAATAAGGAATTGTATTATACAGTAATGGAATACACTCTTTAAGGTACAAGCATTTAAAAAAACATCTTTTAGGATTCCTGAATCCTGATGTTTACAAAGTTGTTACAGTTGTAAATTGGAATAAAACAAAAGCTGCTTTTTCTTTGATATTCATATTTTCCTATTATTTGCTGATTCCCCTAGGCTTACCCATAATGTTTTTAATTTGGTAACTACTCAATAACAGCACTAAGAGTTCTATCAGCCAATTAAATTTATCAAGCACATCATTTGCTCACTAATAAGATAACATTGCCAGGATTGTCTACTGTTTTTTTTTAGTCTTTTTTCCAAATTTCACTTCAAAACAGAAATGAATACCACTGATTTTTTACTCCTGCTTCCCTTACGCTGGTTTTCTTGCTAAAATAGCAGAAAATCTTGCAAAGCACAGACCAAAAAATATGATATAGAAGCTAGTAATTACATATCCAACAGAAGAGAATTTGCTTGATTTTTCCACTTTTCAGTTAGGTGGTAATTCTTTTTTTTCTTTCGAGGTAACATGCAGATTTTTTCCATGAACACTTAGCAATTTGGCTCCACTATAAAAGAAAGTTGTCTGCCAAACCTTAATGGCCCATTTCTGTGACTACTTTAAGTTTTCACACATTTAGAGCATAAACATTTTACATTTTTCGTAAAAATAAATAAATGGAGATGACAAACCGGTTTTGTAAAGGAGACATGCAATTTACCTGTTAGGTTAAGCCTTAGTTTTGACATCTTGTGTTTTTGGGTAGGAGATAATTTGAAGTGCTTCAGAGTATTCAATCTGTGTCAGTAATGGAATTTAAAAGTAAGGTACTACTAACAACAGAACTTACAATTTCTGTTCTCTTATTTGAGTTCAGTGTTCGAAATGTAGCATATAGTCACACTGAAACTTGACAGGGAATATGGACACTGTTTATAAGGGATGATATTGGAATTGATGATGTATTTGCTTGCTACTCACTTCCCAGGTGTTTCACATTTTCACAATTTATTTCATTAAATACTCAGATTTATTTTTCCCTCTATATTCTGGATGAGTTTTATTGAAGGTCAGAATGGGAGGAGCAAAATGGGGAGAGAGTCAGTAAAGCAGGACAAATCCATTTAGCTGGCTTCAGCCTGTAGATCTGAAAAGACGTATTTTTCTAAACTGAGCTGTTAACTCCCTGTGTTTAATTTCTTAAAGCTAGATGAGATTGAATGAGAAAGAGAATCTTGTAAAAAAATATTTAATTGTTTTGTCTGTGTTCTATCTAATCATGCATGATATTACTTCATGACATAACCATAGTGACACAGATTTAAGCGTGCTTAATATAAAATCTTCCCAGTGAAATAAAGGAGCTTGCAAAACATGCAGGGAGATTTGCCGGTCATGCGTGTGGTAATCTGTGTTCAGTGCAAGATTTTTATCTGCACTGCCAGACTTAACAGTGCAGCTCCTAATGATGTAGCCTCGATTAAACAAATGCGAGAGGATTTTGTGTTGGGGTGGAGTGAAAGGAATATCAGCGTTCTGGGGAGTTTTGAATGTGACCTCGGAATCGAAGCACAAGGAAAAATAATTTCTGATCTCCAATTCTGTTAGTCTTCTCACCACTAATTGGATTTTTTCTTTAGCTATCTTTCTAATTTCACTCTCCCCCCTCCCCTATAATTTATATCATTGTTCACAGGCCTTTTTCCAAGACCACATTCTGTCTAGAGAGAAAGGTTCAAGGGGTCACATCAAGCTATTTTTCACCAGCCTTAGTTTACGTACATCTGTAGGTATTCCTATAGTATTTATGCATAATACAGAAACACATTTGTGTGAATATATAGAATATATACCTGTCATTACCTGCGTGCATATCCTTATGTAGATTGAGAAATATATTAGATTAAGTACTGGAGTGAATATTGGCTTGTTGACACAGCACATTAAAGAAACAAAAAAGTATCATTTCTTAAAGACATTGGTCCCTCCCTTTTTTACGTGTATCTGATAAAACCTGTCTTCTTGACCTGATTTCCTAGTAGGTGATTGGCAGAACAGGATGTAGTGTCTTTGATTCTCTGGGAAAAGGAA
Source organism: Nicator chloris (assembly GCA_013400495.1). Taxonomy (NCBI): domain Eukaryota; kingdom Metazoa; phylum Chordata; class Aves; order Passeriformes; family Pycnonotidae; genus Nicator; species Nicator chloris. Next base: position 73,053 of record WAAE01006238.1, on the reverse strand, counting down.
AGTAAGGAAGCTTCAGGAAGACACAGAGAAAGAGAGGAGTTTAAATGCAAGAGAGGGGGAAGGTAACGTGGCAAGGCAGGAGTTAAAAGTCAAATGGTGTGATAATCCCTAGATCAGATGTAGGGGCAATAAATGCCTTTACAGACATCATTGCACAGTGTCAGGAACTGTTATTTCCTCTCATAGTAAAATGTCCCCATTATCTGCGTTGTGGTTATTGATGGGCGTAGTGTCTTCTTACCTGAAGAACTCCACAGTCATAATTCAGAGAAAAGAGAAAAGGGGAGGCATGTGGGACATGGGAGAAATGTGAAAGTGGAAAGTCATCCGCCAAACTCCACTCAGAAATGAGTGGGAACCACTGATAGAGATAATGATCAGGCAGCTGAGGGAAACAGTTGCTGCACAACATCATGATGCAGTTTGAAAGCCTGGAAAAGTTGATGGTATCCCATCTAATCACTGTGCCCCTTGAACATGATCCCGGGATGTAAACTGAGTTCATGTTGCTAACATCCACAGAGAGAAGTTGCATTATGGAAGGTCACTGAGGCAAAGCTATACTTATAAAACCCCAGTGTGAAACTTAGACTTTTAAATAAGGCAACTGGAATTACTTTGTTGGCTAAAATAGCTCCACTGAGGGTAGGTATTTTTAGGTTGTATGTATGTGTGTGTTTTTATCTAATCAAATATAATCTCAACTAGACATTTAGCAGGGGAAGAGGGATTAGAGGCTATTTGAAAAGCCTCTTAGTCTTCTTTGTTAGGAGAGCATATAGCATTTTTACAGATTTTATTATACATTTCAATCAATTCAACAAGAGGGATTATGCCACCTAATGGAAAATAAAATCTGCCGATGACCCAGTGAAGTGTAACCTTAAGTATCTTTGACAACAATGCAATTTACATTATACAAGTTATGTAATAAAAAGATGTCATAGGGGCAGCTTTCCCTTAGTTTACTACTTCTAGAACTTTCCATTTTAGATCTGTTCTGCAGCCTTTCACCGAGTCTTCCCAACATCTTCATGATGGGACAGGGCAGTAAGCCTTTTCCATTGAATGGGTGAGGACAAAAGGCATAGAAGTGGAATCCCTTGCTTGCATTAAGTGAGCAAGAGTTTGAGAGTTCTGACTGCCAGATCAGTCCACACAATTCCAGACACTGTGCTTCATCAAACAGAGCCTGTGTTAGCTTAAACTACACACTGAGTCAGGCTAGGCTAGGGGATGCTAGCAGACAGAAAGCAAGGCATAGTGTAAGGATTTTTAAATATGTCGTGTGTTTTGGCATTATTTTGGACCTGGATGTAGGCATGTACTTTTGTTTGGATAACTGTAAGGATGACTGCCAAATGAAGACCTGTCTGTTGGTGTATGTATTGAAATTTGTGGGTGAAACAATTTCCAGCTTTTGGGTGGGAAAGGAGGAAACATAAATCCAGGTTTCATATGGGTTTAGAAAGTGTTGGCATAAATGGTATTTCTTCGGTTGTCTTCTTTTTTCTACCTTTTTTATCTGTGTGGAATACATAGCACTTTTAGCAGCTTTCTTTGAGAAAATTCCATTTCTGGAAACACGGTGTCTTGTGGAAAGGAAGCTTTCTGGCATTCCTTTGTTTTCATCACATAGTTTACAGTTGGCATTTGACCTGAGAGAGAAGAAAAAGACTGCCATTGTTTGTGCTCTGTTTTATGCACTCTGCTGCTCCTCCTATTATTTTCACCGTTATTTTAAGCAGACATGCTAAACATTGTTTCATCTTCAACTGATTCCTTTACATCTGTAGTATCTGATGCAGTTCGTTGTAAATAGACTAAACAATTGCTGTAGCAGTTGCCTAGCATTTTGCACATATGCATATGCAGCACGGCTCAGAATTGGGGGAGTTCAAGAAAGGAATTACTCCAAATAAAATTATGGGGCTCAACAGCAGTAGTGTAAATTTGTAAGTGCTCTGAGTAAAGTGCTGTTAGGCATGAGATAATGTAAAGAGATGACATTGCCAAGAACTATTTATGAAGAGCTTAATTTTTTTCACTCTGATAATTCTTGACCAATAATTACCAGCTTCTAATTATCTATTTTAGTTAGAAAGAAATTTCTATCACTATGGAGGTTGGCATTGCAACTAGCGCATAAATCCCCAAAGAGGTAAATGTGTTCCAAACAGCCACAAACAACTGTCTCATGAAACATAGTGAGCAAATTGCGAGCCGCTGGCTGTGCACAACAGAGCAGCACATTTACCATTGAGGACTGATCAGGCTGACAAAGGGAATGATAAAAGCGGGAAACAGCCATAATCTTTGTAGTTTGCTGCTACTTTTCTTGATGGAGAAAGCAAGCCCCAGTGTCATAGCAAGAACCACTGCCCCTCTGAAGAGTTGGGGAGCAAAGGGGAAGGATTCGGTACCTTTTTGAAACCCAACTTTTGACAGTTTCTAAATATGTCATTTCTGATAAGTAAACAGGCTTTTCTTTCTTTAATCCTTTCAGTATCATTTTGCAAAGTCTGTTGTGGAGAGTTTGTCTCTGAGTGAAGGATGTTATGTGGCATTGAGCAGGGTAGCAGGTGTGAGCAGGATGAGGAAGTGAAGGGAATGGAAAAAAACCACTGAAGTTAGAAAGCTAATGGGAAAACATGATGAAGCAATCTTACAGTTGACAAGGGGAATTCTAGTTTACACCAGTAAATAAATACTTCATCAAATCCCAAGTAACCAAATCTGTGCTGAAACAATTGGAGTTTAAAAAGAAGGGTATCTAGAAAATACGATCTAAATTGTAAATTCTCTGCAAAGAAATTTTACAGCTGTGTTTTAAAATAACAAGTAGTAAGTAACCATTAGAAGATGTAAAGACACATTTTAGTGCAACTCGTGATTTTTGATTTTTTTCAGTGACAGTTATATAATATGTATATATCCTTGTGTGTTGTGTGGATGTGAATGTTTACATTATGCATGCATTAACTGCATGCATAATAAACCCATACAAATAAATAATCTTATTTGCCTCACATTTGTGCAGTGTATATTATGGTACTTGTGGACAACATCACTGATGTCAAGACAAAGGAAATACTGCAACCGGCTTTCTGGAAACTAGCCCAAGAAAATTCTTGTATGGTTGTAATAACATGTGGCATTCACACATTCTATTATTTGTCTAATGCCTAAGGTCATTAAAACCCCATGATTTTCCTTTCACTTATGCAGAAAGCTGTGCTGAGCAACTAATACTTGTTGCACCATGTTGACCTCCAGTAATACATCGTCAGAAGGTCAGTTTGATCACTCTACAGTAAATCTGATATTTAAAAGTCCCTCTTAGCTGAGATTTGGAGAAAAAGGATCCAAAGATACAGATCTACACACTAGAGGAGGAAGGAGGTGAAGACTTCCTTTTGTTAGGCTTTTTCCACTGGTTTTTGAGTAGCAAAAAATGGAAATTGTCAATTTACAGTGAAGAGAGTGATCATACCCTCTTAGCATCAGAAAATCATTTGAATGCCTGGGAATCTCCTGTTTATAGGCAGAGCTGACATGAAGTTGTATAAAGGTTAGAGGGAACTTGGTCACCTTGTCTGCAAAATGAGGAGATATAATTGAAATATCCAGGAAAATCAGCATTTGGAGTTAAATCCGAGGAAACGTAGGTTTATTTCATGAGGAGCTGGGTTACAAAGCAGGCAAAATCTGGGCTGTTTAATACTAACAGGAAGCTACTCTCCTGTGGGCAATGCTGGCTTATTTGAAAAGCCCATAAAGGGTTTCTGCATGGACCATACAAAAGGGATACTTTCTCTTTAATAGCCATCTGTACAGGAGAGATGAGAAGTGGGCCAGGTCATCTCTCCTCAGCTGTCATGATATTAACGTAGGTAATGGAGCAAGCTCTGTGTTCTGCTGGGTGTTGTTTTTCATAGATGTTCATCGATTTACACAGATAATTCTATTTATTTCTTAGAGTTGGTCCAAGCAAACCAGGCAGAATAACAAACACCAAAGCATTTCAAATGACTTTATCTTTGTTGTTTTGTAATGTAACTTTTGTCTAAAAAATGGTGTCACACCTACTGTGCAGATGGCTGCATGATTTGTAAACCAGCCAAAACATTTAAACAAATGTGTGATCTGGGGATAGATTAAATAAAGGATAAAATGGAGTGTGGACCACAAATTCTAATAATCAGATGATTTTAAGTTGTGTGTGGTGTGGAGCGACGGTAGCGGCGATAGCAGGGAACGCTTGCCAATGACAGCAAGGTGCCTTACAGATCTCAGGATGGAGCCTGTGGCCTAGTAGGCCTCAGTCTGAGAGCTGCACATTTGCTGTACAGCTGGCAGCTCTGTATGGGGACATCAGATAAAACTTATGTAAAATGAAGTGTTATTGCTTAGTATGAAATTGCGTGGGGAGGGAATTTGCAGACAGTAACTGAAAACAGAATTCATGGTACCAATGAAGCAGACTGTAAATATGAAGAGGCTTTAATTATCTGCGCAATTTAACGAAAAATTCAGGATGTATTCCGAAGTGGCAAAGGCAGCTGTACACACGTTCCAGCAGCATCATTCACTGGGCTCCAGGTTCTGTGCGTCACCTATCAGGGCTGTGGGTGCCCCATCCCTGCCACCCCCTGTCCCCAGGTGCTGGCTTTCCCCACCGAGCTGCTCTGCTTGGAGCTGGCACTTCCTTTCAGGGGTTTCAAGCAGAAACAGCTCCTTCCTTTTTGAAACAGCTTTCAGGAAAGGCTCTCCCGGCTTATAAAATCACAAATGGTTCAGCCAGGACACAGTCTGTGAACAACCATTAATTTTTTTTTTTTTTTTTTGGTGGGGTGGGGTGGGGGAGGAATGGGGTGCTTTGAACTTCGTCTCAAAAATTTTAAGAAAATAGAATGCAATTGTCATACTGCTAAATAATATTGGTAGTAATAGTAACAGTAAGCATCTGAAAAATGTCCTCAATTCAGGCTGGAGCTCGTCCTGTAAGGAAATGAAGCAAAGTGCATGGAAGCTTTAGATTTTCCTGCAAAAGTGCCTGTGGCATGAATAGCACTCAGTGAACAGGACGTTCTGGAAAAGCAGTGCCAGGCAGTATGAAAGTTATTCCCCACCCTCCACCTGCTGTAAGATTTTCCTCCCAGCCATGGCAGTGACACACAGTGCGTGTCAATACTTAGACACCACAGGCTGAATTAATGGCGGGGTGTCAGCCTTCCTTTTGTTCTTTGCTGACCATTTGCACTGCAGGCTGTCTCAGGAGCCGTAGCACATTCCTTCGGCCGCATTTGGCTGGCAGCACCGAGGGCAGCCCCACCATCGCCTTTCCAAACCCCCCTGCTCTGAGCAGGGAAGCCTCCGATTCTTTAGGGGTGCTCGTCCCAAGGTTCATCCCCGCGATGTAAACGCGGCAAGCGCAACAAAAGAAGCCAATATAGAGAGTGGGTGTCGAGCTTGAGCTGCTCATATTGTTGCATTTGGTGAGCTGACGGGGTTTCGTAGGTCACCTTTAGAATTATGCCTATGACAGCAGTAGCTACCTGCCAAGATTGCAAGGTATCTCACAGCTCTCAGGATGGAGCCTGTGGCCTGGTAGGCCGCCGTTGGAGGGGCACACATTTGCTGTACAGCTGGCAGCACTGTATGGGGCAGCAGTGTGGGCTGTTAGGGAGCTGGAAAGGAGACAAGCATGAAATTTCCTCTAACCCCAACTCTGTTTTTCTGTACTGTTGGCTGCTTCTCAGTTCCTTGACAAAAAAACCAATCAGGCACCCTTTAATCCGCCTGTGATTACCAGTGGTATAAAAAGAGAAGCATAATGAGGAAAAATGCCTCGTTTTGTTGCCTTCAAAAGCCAACAAATTGGAGTTAACTTGACAGGAAGTGGCTTAATAATTAGATTATTTATTTATTCCTGACACATATCCCCCTGTTACTAGTCTCAGGAGATCCTGTAGATGGTACGATTTTCAAGCTGCCATTACTTCGCTGTCTTCTGTGAACAAAGAAGCTACTGTCTATCAGTCAATTAAATGCACTCTTTAAGCAGAGGCTGAGAAGTCCTCAATGGATAGAGCCCTGGGACATTGTGGCTGATGATTCCTTTCTCTGTACTGTACATCACACTCTCAACTACGGTCCCCACAGAGATGGAATAAAGTCATGCATTAAAATATCACTTGTTGATTTGTTTGCTAATGAAGAGCCATTGAAATGTTTGTGTGTTTCTGTGGCAAAATTGTTGATAAAAGGACTACTTGCTTGCATATCTTACTTCATCTTCAGGAAGCGCTTATTTAAGACTTACTAAAATTAAAGTCAACAAATTAAGGAAAAAACAGAGAGATGGATAATATTGGTTTACTTGCAATTCACATCAATGTAAATAACACTGAGGACAGCAAGAAGAGAGAAAGGGGAATAATAGTACTTCAGCCATGTCTGTTATAATTTTCTTCATTAGTAAGAATAAGAATCCCTGATCTTTTTTACTAGTACAGTAGTGAGCACCCATTTCAAATATAAAAATGCTGAAGTATCCATTTTAAAATTAACCTGGACATGTAAAAAAAAAGGGGGGGGGGGCGGAGATGTTGGGGGGGGATGGGGGNGGGAGATGTTGTGGGGGCGTATGGGGGTTTTTTAATGAAAAGAATTAGATTTTTTTTTCTCTTCTTTGCATTTCTTTAGATACACCAAGTTATCAAAAGCTTCCATTACTTGGAGATTATCTGTGTGCAGCATGTTAGCCTCTTAGCTGAGAAAAGTACAGCCATGCCAAGATAGTTACTAATGCTGGTTAAGGGTGCATACTTAATGCAAAATCACCAAAGTTATTTGAAGCTGGGGCTTAATACTCTCCATCACCCCCCCACCCACACCCATCAACCCAGCAAGCTTCTTAATGGGATTTCATAATCTCTGCCCTTCTACCACTCTCCTTCCACCCGCCAAGAGCCCAGATCGACAAAGCAGATGGGTGTGGACCACTTTTTGTGCTGGGCTGGAAAGAGGGAACGTTTTCTTTGTTGTTTTGTTTTTGTTTTTTTTTTACAGAAGTTGATATATACGTATATCTGTCTTCACACTGAAAATCATTAATTGGCAACCTCCATCTAAAGTTGATGCAGGTCTTATGCTGTTCATGTTAAAGAGCTGTATTTGCTCCAAAGAAGTACAGATAGTGCTGTAGCAGTTCACTCCAGTGAACTACCTCTGTTCTGAATTTAGCATCTGCATGACCATTTGCACCTACATATATAGCCTATAAGCGCTATTATACGTACACACACATATATGTGTATATATATATATTGTATATAGAAAGTCACTGCTTCTAGGATTATTGTTTTCAATGAACTTAACAACAAGCTATAGGGAATTAATTCAAACCAGCCTCAAATTGGAGTGTTTCTTATTCCTATCCTGTTATTCCAACTCATTTTATTAGAAAAAGCTTAGATACTCAGAGGTGTTCTATAATAGAAAATGAATTTGAAACCCATTCATTAATTGGTGATTAATACATTTCAGGATTAGTTTAAGCAAGGCCCTACCTCCTGCCCAGTCAAGTATGGTCTGGTTAATATCCAATTATCTGCACCTTCGTACTTATTATGTCTTAATATTTCGGATATGATAACCAGAAACTTGAGAGTAATGCTAATGAGCAGCATAGAAAAGGAATTAACCGGTGACACTCTCAATGATCCTTACTGAGGAAAGGAACTCCTTCAATCTCCTTGGCACAGTGGCCGAGCTACCACCTCACTTTCCATAAGCACTGCTTTCAATTCGGCCATTATGGGAGCTTAGAATTATATTTGTGTTAAAATCCTTCTTTTTGCATGCCTCATAGACCATCTATGGTCAAAAGATACTCAGCACATCCTTTTTCACTTGTAGAGTTACTTTCTTTAAGTGGAGCCAGTAGAAAATAAGCAGTAAAGTAAAATGGTGATACCTATGTTAGAGAAAAGCTATTTTGCAATTGAATGCACCCTCTTCTATACATGAGTGTATGCATGTGTATATTTAAGCTGAACTAGCTATCATGTCTTTCAGCTTGTAAGATCAGTGCTTCGACAATCAGCAAACTAAATATATACATCTGTGAAATACAAAAATCAAAAACCCCTAATTCATAAAGGTGAAATGTAAATATTGTCAAATTAAAATTTTTCATGCACAAAATTGTCAGGCCCTTAGCATTCAATCTCAGGATTCTAGATTGTGCAGAAATTATTATATACTCTTCTAGTGAAACTAGAAGAATATATAATAATTTGCAAATAAAGTCATTGCACCAATGTATCAGTGGGGCAGAAATGTGTAATTCTGTCATGTGGCTTGAAATTGACATAGTTATAGAGGTAATTTCAACATATAGAAAGAAAGGAAGAAGAAACGTTACTTTTCGTAAATTTTCTTTTTCTTAACTAAGCTGCTGTTTGAATACATTGTGCAACTCAGGGCATTATAAGAAGCCCCAGAGGAAATGAAGCAGTGGGCAGAATGAAGGAGACCTGCTCACAGGTGGAAAGCTACATAACACATTATTTTTATTACATGAATATAATCTGATAGTTATGGTACTTATCCAAGAGACTTTACAGAATATGCTATTCACGGTGTGTTGGACAAAGCTCAGTTCAAAACACTGCCTCATTCACTGTTTATGATGAAAGGTACCAGCCTTCTGTTTAGATTAGACTGAATGATAAAAGGAATAGTGTATTTGTGTAATCAAAAGCAATCATAAAGCACATGTGCAGTGGCCAGAGTTGAGGATATGCCTGTAACATCCTGTTTTGGCTTTTTTCTTCCAGTGCCTAGCCACACAATTCAAATTTTCTCTCATACAGCACTTTATTAGAGTGTTGAAGTTCAGGACCTCGGCAGTATATTCTTAATATCTAGATGTTTGGCTAGGCACCCTTTTTGCCACCCCTCTCACAGGCAACCTTCACAATGAACCCACTGTGCTTCTGGCTTCATTGCTTTTCATTGCACACCTATGTGAGTGCCAAGACACTGGATAGCAGTGCAAAAAAATCCTTCACCCCCCAAGTCCCCCAGATGAGATTCCTGCCGAGCACTGTGTAATTTATTGAACATCTTGGGAGATGCTGATGTTTACTACCTCGTTCAGTTAGACATTCAGAGGCAATGCAGCCCTTTCCTTCAATTTCCTTCAGAGTTTGGTTAAAAAGCCTAACCCAAATATCACTTAGTGCAAAGTGTGATTTGCAAACTGTCATAACATGATCAAATCAAAACCAATTTTCACCAGAGCAGTTAAATACTCATCTCTTCAGATGAGTGACACTTCCCTGCCAAATTTGAACTTTTAACCCACACTGCTCCTTGTGTGCTGTTACTCTTCAAGTCAGATTTTACAAGGATGCTGTTCTTAAAATCTTCTGATAAAAATATAGCTGAGCTTAAAAAAAAGACTAAAATGAAAACAATAGAAAAATAAAAATAAATAAGTGAAAAATGAAATAAATAGGCTTGGGCAGAGAGCTAGTCTAGAAAACTTATTCTTAGAGATACTTCTTAATAATGGAAAAGTTCTCTACTTTTACCTGCTTCTGCATTTGCACTAGTGATGGAGTATGCCTAGCAGTACAGACTGGAATTGTACCGCCAGGAAAAATCCTTCATGGTGGTGCATGGGAATAAATTAGGTGACAGAAAATAGGACTCTAATTTCTATGATATGTCACCTAGGTTACCGTATTTTACATCAACTGCCGCTTTTGTGCTGCATGTGCATCTCTTTCAACCCTTGTGATGGGTCCTCCAGGCCAGTCTTTTTGTGGGCTGGTAATTTTCTTTGTCTCCTGCAAGCTAAAGCTTCAGTAGGAGAAGGTTCCTTCTCTGACAAGAGAAACCCTCTCAACACACTTCAGCTGCCCTTTTTTTCTTAAATGTATCCTTCTCATTCATCTCCTTAAAAAGCAGAGGTGGAAGGCTCTTTGAATCTGAATTCTCCTACACCATTATGTCTCACAAATGCAGTTAACTTTTCATATCATTACATGATCTCTCTCTCTCCTTTTACTCCTTTATTGTTTGGAGGGGAATTCCTCTTTTTTCCAAGTACTGTTTTCATGTCTTTTCTTGATAGGCTACAAAGAGCATTTTCATTTCATGTGTCAGATTGGGAGTCAGAATGGGTTCAAGTCTGTGGTGGTTCCAGCATTCCCAGTGACTTCTTTGCTAGCCCAGAACAAGTCACTGAAATGTGAAATGGAGACAGTACTTAGCCACAGAGACTTTTATGTGTACAAATTAGTTAATGTACATTCAGAAGGAAAAGTATTGTAATGCTGTAAATAGCATGCTATTAAATAATTTGTGTTTTTTATTATCTCTTGGCTAATGGAGAATTCTGCTGTTTGCCTTAGAGCTCCCAAATTTGGTTCATATTTCCTATCCATTTCAGAGTGCAATTTAAAGAAAAATTGTTCCTCCTCTTTTACGGTATCATCATTCCTCACAGATCATGTCCAGCTGATATTCCTGGCATCACCTGCTCCACACAACAGAAATTGTCCTTCATTTCTTCCCCAGTCAGAACCAGTTAATAGGAAGAGAGTTAGCAGAAACTGTGATGGCTTCCATGAGTCAGTAACATTGTCTTACTCCTCTTCAGAATTTTTCCTTTGCCACTGCAATTCTGAAAGTTACTTCAAAGTCCATCTACTCTGCCGGTCCTGTACCCTGGACAAATCTCTTTCTCAATTTCTGTATATTCTCCTATCATATAAAAATGATTTTTTTCTCCCTTACCTAAACCAGTTGAATTCCTTTGTCTTTCTTGGTTGTCATTAATTTGCAACCAGTTATAGCTGTGCTTTTGTAATGGGTTTGAGGGTTCACACTATAAACAGTATCGTCAGTCTTTAGCGTCAATCTCTTATTGTGGCATTCAGCTAAGTCTTCTAAAAATGACACACTTGTGCACCTTCAGGAGAGCTTTAATTTTTCAGTATTCTCTGCTGAAATTCCTTTTTTTAATCTATAGTTGTGATTCGGTACCAGCTATAGCTGGCACCACAGATCCTGTAGCTTTAAATAGTGTGCCTTAATATTGCCCCCTTTGTATGCTGTATTATAATGAAGCAACATCACTAAATTGCAGTGAAGGGTGATTGTTGCATGGGGATGACTACTACACCTTGGGGTCTATTTGCACCAGATTATTTCTTTATTGTTGTTATTACAACCCATCTTCTTTACTCTCTTGATACCAAACTTGCTGTTGGACATCCATGTAGCACAGGGGATCTTTCAAAACATTTTGGACATCAATTTGTCTCTTAGGTATACACCAATGACTGTTCAATTCCAGGCTCTGGTATCCTGTGTGGCTTTGCAATACTTTAAATGATGCCAGCTCAGTCTGTTCACATGACTTGCAAGGTTCTTCATGATTTGCTCTTAAAAAAAATTAGTTTGTTGCTGATAGAACTGACAGACATTTTTTGCTAACCATTTTCAGACAGGAGCAATACTAGATTTATAACAAGTGGAACATGCTTTTTACCTTCCTGCTATTCCCCATACATTTTACAATACAGAAGAGTGTAAGAATGATTTTGCTCGAGCTGTTTCCTTTCCTTTTGGCACTGTGTTCACATTCAAAGAAAAAATTATAGCAGTGGTGTCAGTTTATCATCCAGTGCCATGACCACAAGGAACCTTCTGCAAAATTCATTTCACCCAAGTAAGAAAAATGATTATTATTGTGAAATTACCAGTATTTTAATAAAGACACTTTATTTTCAAAAATCTTTCCAACCTACAGTGACAATGTCTTAACAGTGGTTTCAGCAAGGTAAGAGCGCAGATTTCTGCCTTAGTTTTACAAGAAAGAGGCTTCATCCATGCAGGCAAGTTTTAACTGATTAGTCAGATGATAAAGTGTAGGATAATAATGTACTTTGTATGTGTGGAGGTGAAGAAATTGTCCTGTGTTTTAGAGCCACAGGGCAGCTCAGGAGACCACCGCTGACACACTTAACTGGAGGTACAAAGAACCATTGTTCCCTCCCATGCCCTCACTGCCTGATCACTTTTGATACATTGGATAGTAAGGTTCCTGTCCCCACTCCCACTGCAGCCCAGGAATTCAACATCTGCTAGTGGTGCTCTGCTGCGGGTGGACATAGAATCTACAACTCTTTGCATGGCTTGCACAGTATCAGGGCTTCCAGGTGTGCTGGCCTGTGGCTCTACTGTCTGTATTTTTTGGTGCTGTCCTTGCCAGGACGGTTTGACCAAAAAAAATGTGTCCCAAATTATGAGTTTCACGAGGTTCACAAGCTCCCTTCTGTACCTGTATCTGTGCCTGTCACACTTAGGAAAAGTTTTGACTGGGCTTGCATGGCACCATGGTACATCTGGAATTGTAGTGAAAAGGTCTGATCCTGAAAACATGCAACCAACTATGCATCCGATTTCATTCACATGAATAAATGTCACAAGCTTCCTTTTATACAGGAATAAGGCTGTATATGTTCATAAGTGTTTGCAAGATTGGAGCCTAAATTGCCATTCCAAGTGGTATTTTAACAACGTTTTAAATGTGGAAAAAAATATGTGTCTTCTGTAATGAAGTCATCATCCCATTAAAACATCTTTTTTTCCCTCAGTGATACCAAACACAAATTTTGAGCTGTAATTTGGACTTTTTCCATCCTTATGAAGATGGCCCGTTTTTTTGCATTGCAAGGCAGCTTTTTGTTTTTTCAGTTTTTTCTTTAGCTGGATACTGTAACTGGGTAGCATTCCCATTTAAGTCAGGAATAAGATCTGACACACCTTGAATTGAACTACCAATTCTTTTAAAACTGACGCCAGTTCCACACAATTTGGTCATACAAACTTCCGATTATGGGCCAGAGAGCATTGATTTTTAGCTGTCATTTCTAGCACACACACTGCAGAACTGAAATTTAAACCTTAATCCACTCTATAATACAATTAATTTTTAATGTGCAGTAATACTAATTGAAATAGCCTGAATTTAGTAAGTCACCACAAGACATTTTCAAAAGCAGGAGTCTCCACTGAGAGCTGGAAGGACAGATAATCATTGTTAGAGTGTTTACAGAATAAATGCACACTCTGCAGGCAATTCCATGACAAGAGATTTTTTTCCTTGTTAGTTTATATTAATATATTTCATTGTGGATTTAAATCTTTTTTTCTGTGATTTCTACTGAAATACATCTGTTGTTATGAACCAAGTTATTTTGATTCTGTTTTAATGGAAATGGATTTTTTAGAACATTTTCAGTCTTATGTCCCTTTTTTATCACAACTGTCACTGTATTATGTAATTATCAAATACATTGTGATGTTCAGGGAAACTAATTCAATTTTCTGCCTATAAAATGGCTAGCCATGCAGTTTCTATGTATGATAAACCAAAGCTGCATGTTCTCCACCTGACTCTTTTTTCTCTTAGGTTTACCTTTCATATAAGCAATATATCTTGTGCCATCACTGCATCACTTTTAATTTTCAGATGTGATCTTTTCAGATATGATCTCTTCAGATATTTTAGTGGGGAGGATGGAGAGAGGATTTAACTGCAAAGGAACAGATCTTATGCAATTAACCAAGGAGGAATTTAATCATTTGTATAATAACAAGATGCCATTTATCTGATAAGAAGGAATAATTCTTAGAATGCTTCAGTTCTTCTAATGAATGGGCTTATACAGTGTTCAAAGTAAGCACCAATGTTAAGTGAAAAAAAAATGTCATGTGCTTTATATCTTCCTTTCATGGCGTTCACATTACCATATTTAATAAGCCAATAGTGCTGCTAAATATTTAGCAAATGTTCCCTCAAAACCTTGTCATATATTCAAATGGAATTTTGAGATGTTGTACAGCACATAAGTAAAAATTATGCTTTAGTTCTTGAAATGGTTGTAACATGGAATATTTCCTAAAGGAAGTGCAGGACAACATGGCATAAATACATTCAGCAGATTTCACACCAACAGAACATCAAGACTGATTCCTATTTTTCAGATTAAGAGTTCAAACTGACTCCCATTTTGTCAGAAGAAAGCTGCACTAAGTTTATTTGCATGGTATTAAATCAGTGTTATAACATGTAGTAAAAACCCTGTGACTCACAGGGTGGTGTTTTAAAGGCAGCCTTACCAGCACATAGTTTTTAACAATTAATACTTTCTGAGTTGTGGGTGAGAGAAAAGCAGAGATGAAGTTGTTGCCCTCTTCTGAGGGTAAGAGTTCATCACTAGGTAGCACTTTTAGCTTCTGTAGTACACAAAATAGAGATTTAATAACATAGCTGCTGCATGATATTGTTAATCAAACAATAATAAATCATTTAAAAACCTGTCTTCTTTGACAAATGTCTGCAAGTTTCAGATCCTTGTTGTATGCTAATTAATCACTCAGTAAGTACTTGTATAATAATTAAACGTCTTGCACTTATAGAACAGCCAAACCTATTTATACTGTTTAAGACAGCACATCTCTTGTTATCTTCGAAAGGTATGTGGGTTCCACGTGTGTTGCAACGGGTATTCAACTGTTTCTTGGGATAACTCCCAGATATTTGCCCCTGTCCTTGTATGAGAGGGAGCTACAAAGGTTGGGCAAGCCTGTCTGGCTGTTAAATCAGTGTGTTTGCTGCTGCTGCTGCCCGGCTGCACATGTTGCTGCCCCACGCAGAGGCAGCACAGCGCTTCTGCTGCTTGCACTGACAGGTAAGGGACAGCTTTGCAGGTGCTCAGCTGCCTGGATTGAGGCTCCCACTCCCCTGTTTCCTTGGGATATCTCCAGTCCTCCTGTTCATTACCTAGTCTGTGAGTTTTCTGCACGTATTTGGGCCCACTGAAGAACTATATTTTCACATCTTCCTATAAAAAATAAAGGATTGTAGTGGTGGGTGTGAGACATATTTAGTGTGGCACATAGTTTAACTCCTGAAAGTGAAAAGCAGTGTTCTTCTGCAAATGTTATTTTCTATTTGGATTAATGTAAATGTTTTTTCTAATTTTCAGTTTGTAGCAGCTACTTTTTTAAAATTTTAATATTGTAAAAATAATTACTTACTTTGGAAGAAATACCAGTGTAGCTTGTTTGAAAATTATTTGAGTCTGCTTTAAAAAGTTGAATTTTTCTTGAGAAATCATGTTCATATGCATGGCATATTTGTTTAAGTATTCAAAAAATTAAGGTGTTAATTGCATGCATGTGTGTGAATATATGGAAAGGTCTATATAGTTATATAGGGTAGACATACTTAATATGCATAGCTTGATGTATCTTGACCTCAGGTTACAAGAGTAGAAAATCCCATTTTCCAGCTTGTTTCAAATGTAGTAAAAATGCTGCTTCAGTTGCTTTATGCTACTCACATTGGGAAAGGTGCTTATACTGTGATAATTATCATCAAGGAATATTAATGCGTTCAGCATTTGTAACCCAAAAACTCATTATAGCTTAAGCTGTGCATCATCTGTGAAGAGAGAACTTTGCCAGAATTCGCTCTTCACAGGGGTTGCCTCCTGCTTGTGATGGAGTGGTCAGAGTATTGGAAGAGGTCACTGAGGCTATTTTTGAAAGCTCAAGTTTTGCAATTTTTGATTCATTACCTTCTGTCTAAGTAGCTTAGCATTCTTCCCCCACCCTTAAAAAAAAAAAATTTCCTATTTCTAATTGAATGCCTGGTGAAGTGCAAAAAGCTAAAAGATTGCATCTCATTATGCACAAGAGGCTAAAGGTGTAGACACACCAAGGTCACAGAGATTTCAGAGTCCATATTCCATCACCATACATGGGATTTGCACGAGCACCACTGTCACTCATGCTAATGGGAACTAGTTGTTCCAGTCCTGTGGTCTTTGATAAGAATCTGGTTTATTACTTGTGTAAAACTCTTGATGCTTTTGGTAGCAACTTCCACTTCAGTATTTATGTATTCTGGGACCATGTTTTGATTCCTTAATGCTATTTTACCATGAGAATAAGATTTATCATTTTTACACCTCTCTTGTCTTCCAAGCTCCTAAACCCACAGTTCAACAGCCTTCACATTTCTAAAATATACTTGAGCTGACTGTTCAAAGCTTCAGAGCCCGGTTCTTTCCTCACTCAATTTTCACACCAATGTCCCCCAGTTGATTGAGCTGATTTACGTCGATGTTGTTGAGAGCAGATTCAGTCCTTAGCCTTATTTTGTATTTTCATTAGTACATCTTGTTGTGAGTCCATATGTGCTTGTACATTACACTACCCAAATGGTAGTAGAATGGTTACAGAATAAGCTGGCTGAAGTATCTAAAAATAAATAACCCTCTGCAATAAAGAATTTCTTTTTTGTTGACTTGTAATTGAAATCTTCCTTCCAACTAAGCACTCTGCAGATGAATATCATGCTTTCAGCCTTGGTTCTGGAGACAGTAGCAGTGCCGAAATTGTGTTTTTCAGTACTGTTGCAGGAATTTTTAATATGACTGGGTTTTATTATTTTCCCTTCCCAATGCTGCTACAATGCTTGTCATTTCTCAGTCTTAATATTGCCGCATGTTGCATGTTGCAGTTTGCTTTATATTAGGCAGAGAAGGCTGGCTTTTGAGGACTGCTTTGTTTCTGAGGTCAGGATGTGAACCTGGCCTTGCTCCTGGGAGGACTAGAAAAATCTATTTCATAACTTTCTGCAGGCCTCAAAGAAGGCTAAGAAAACAAAACAAAACAAAAAAAAAAAACCACCACAAAACCCACAGGCTTAGTTTAGACCTGGTGAAGAGTTAGATTCATCAAGAGGAAAGCTTGCAGCTGATCAGCTTTTCTTGTCATAAAGAGTCCCTGCTGTCAGTGCACACTCCACTGATATGGCAAAGCTTTGGGGAGCCCTGTGAGTCTTTTCAACACCCACGTATTTGTGCAAAAATACCTGACTTGATAATATAGGAAGAATCTGCTGAAGTAAGAAATTGCTTGCCTATTAAATCACCAAAATGAAGGGCTCAAAAAAGAGGTAAACACAGTCCTCATGAGCTGAGTATTTGTATTACAGGCTTGCCCGGTTCACTTATGGGGCATAACTTTGGTTTGTGCAGCAGAGTGCTAATGCCTTGTAATGAATGGCTGTCTTAAACCAAGGAGAGATTCTCAGCAGGTGACAACACAGTTGATGGGAAATAATATAGTACCATATCTGCTGTGTGAATGTAAACTTAATAATCACTATGAATTTTGAGTAACCCTGCTTCCCTTCCGAAGAAACATTATGAAAAGATTGCTTCCAAATCCTTCTGATACTGTTCTTGAGATAGATGCCTTAGTCTTTACCTTGAGGCACTGGAAATGAATCTATGCTCTTTGCAAGAGATAAGGGTGTAAACTTTCAAAGGAGTAAATTGTATTTCCATGTTTAAGTTTACCATTTACACTTCATGTGGTGAAAGCCAGATGTGAGGAATTGCTTTTCAACATTATTTCTCCATCTTCTGTATCTCAGAACTTCTGAATTATTATGCTAAAATGTTCTATTACATGTAATAAAGAAATGTTGGAAAACTAGAAATAGAGCAAGATTGCCTCCATCGATTTGGCTGCACTTGGATTGCTCCAGCTACATCTTAAATCGCAAAACAGATCATCTTTGTGCAACATAATAATGTTACTGAAAAAAACCAAACAATCTGCATTTGCTGATGGCATGAAAAATGAAACCATTTTCCAGTTTTAACAGTTCCTCCTTTTAATCAGAAGGGAAAGTGCTGGGATTGTTCCTTATCCTGCTTACACAAACACAGTGAGCTACCACGTAGGTGACTACGATGAATTGTGCGCAAATGCTTATGAAAAAGCAACTGAACTCAGAATTAGGGCCGGTAATTTTTTTATTGTTAATATTCACTCCATGCTTATTTATTTTTTTTTCTAATTTTGTATCTATTTATGAAAATTCCTATTAAAGTACTGTGAAATACAGGGAGTAAGCGTGGACATAGCATCTGCTTTTCAGCAAGACCCTGAAAATACTTCCACAATTTTTAAATTCACCTGAATCCTATTTCATGCATAAGGCTTTTATTATTATTATTATTATTATTATTATTATTATTATTATTATTAAAAAAAATCTTAAAACTATCTCAAATTTTAAAAACAATAAGCTCTTTGTATTAAAAAACACAGCAACATGCTTTTCTATATGATTTATTTTATATAAATCCAAAAGCTGAGATTTATTGTATGTATAAACTCAAAACTGAGAAGATTAGATATTTTAGCATGATGTTCAAAGGAGAGCTATTGGAATGGTAGAATTCTTGGCTTGGCTCCCTCTTCAGATGTAATTGCTGCTTCATTAGGTCTTGGAAGAGCTTCCTATGGTTAAATTTAATCAAATGGTTTAGAATGGCAAGCTCGTATGCTGAAAATTCCAATATCATTCAGAATTTTTAACAAGATTTCCCTCAAACCCTTTTTAAACAAATATTGCTTAACACTAACTGTAGATTCTGAAGTAATTCATAGTAGCTCATCATAATGAATAAAGTCTGATTTAGCATAGTCTGCATAGGACTTGGATGCTAAAGGGGAGTCATCTGTTGTAGCTAAAACCTGCTTGCCAGTAGCCTCTGCAATTAAGTAGCAAGGCTCTGGTGCAGTTTTAGCTGTATTAGTGGGCAGCTCTGAGAGGTTTTTTTTCTGCCTATCTTTTACTTGTGTAGCTATATTCCAATTCAGTGTGTTTTAATTAGCTTGGCTTGCTATGTTAGCTATTTCAGTTGTTGTGGTTATCTTGAAGACTTCACATACTTGAGCAGTGGTGAACTGCAGCCTTCTAAAGCACATCCATGGGGTGGGTGGGAGAGGCTGGTATTAGAGATTAGTGAGAAACATGAAAAAATGGTTCAAAATTATGTGAAAGAAGAAGACAGTGTGAGGGGGTGAAAAGGAGCAATGGAGCCAGCAAACACTGTGAGTATGCAGGTCACCTTTTTCCAAAGCCAGTGGAAATACTGGAGGTTTGCAAAAGCTGTACAGGTGCAGCACAAGTTTATTCCAAAATACACGGTAAGAAAAATGTAGTTAATGCTGGAGCAGTGGAAGGAAGGAGAGAATGGATAAATGAAAAGACTGTTCATTTGCCATACTTGACTTACTTCAAGCCTAAGTCTAACTTACTTCAAAATGTTATGCTTAAGGTAACAAGGGGATGTAGAGGAGGATAAAGATTGTTTATTCTTTACCGACTAAAATTCAAATGCACACCTTGGAACAAAGACAAAGTCTCCGTTATGAAGGCCCTACAGTCTGGATTTTGAAGAATGGTGTACTGTAATATACAGTACTGGCTGTAGAATACTATTGTTTATTTCTGTAAACATCAACTTTTAACAACCATGTCAAATTAAAATGTTGGGGCAGATGGTGAGTGTGGGAACTGAGGAAAGCTGCCTAGATGTTGCTCTATTTTTCCATTTTTCTTCATTTTTGTGCATTTCTCTGTAACAGAGACCCCAAATGAGAACAGGTTCTAAACTGCAGCCACACGGCCTGAGTAGGTTTCCTTTTCAAATCCGTGAGGAACAATGTAGCCAGTAAAATGGAAGTGCCATCT
>WAAE01006238.1:45000-48352 GCA_013400495.1 Nicator chloris | reverse complement strand
AAAAAAAAAAAAAAAAAAGAAAGAAAAAAAACCACCAAAACAAAAAAGCCCAACAAAGTTTCAAAGGAACGTTGGGAATTTTTTTTTTTTATTTTTAAAAAAATACAATGCAAGCACAGAAAAATGAGACCTGTTTAACTTATGGAAAAAAGTCTGAGTGGGGATTTAAGAGAGATGGATTATATTCCTAAAAGGAAATAGGTTTGATGCCAGTCAGCTTTTTGAAGTAGCAAGTAATTTGAAAACAAAGGGTTCATGACTGAGGCTGTGACTGGACTACAGCAGACAAACAGTTTAGGAGAGAATATTTTTTGCAAAAAGGGCGGATGGAATATGGAACTTTCTGCCAAAGTCAGCAGTGGAAATAAGCAGAGGGAGTTGGACACATTTTTGGAAAAGAAGGGAGTACTGGGGTACCGTCACAAGCTATGCTATGGGAGCCAAGGTTAGGAAATGTAGTTCAATTTGTGCATGGTCTGTTTATGGTAGAAATATGGAGCCTTCATAAGTTTTTCACCTGGCTTTTCATTTTTCCATATATGCCAGCATACTCTCGCTGCTGCATATTAATAAAATATTTTTTAAAAATCTTGCTTCTTTTTAGACAGTAGTATGCAGCAACATCTGTGAGAGCAAGTTAGAACATAATGTAGCTTTCAGTTACTACTGTGTAGTATTCAGAAAAATTGTTAGCTGTTTGACATTGATGCCTAGAATTAATTTTTTTGTACATTAAGGTGTAACAGCTTTATAGTAAATGCCATCAAAACCGACTGTTGCAAGGATGCCAGCGTTGCTCCTTCATTTTCACGTTAGGTTTAATTATTGGCCGGATTTTAATACTCGTTGGTCTTAACATCATTGAATTAACACCGAACCCTATATAGGTAAAAAGCCTTATGGTGCCCCAGTTTATTATAATAGTGCAATACAGATTAAAATTGCATCTGTTAAGATTACATTGTGTGTTTGGATTATGGGAGGCAGAAGCACAATAATCTCTGCTGAATATAACTATTGAAGCCAATAACCTGTAACCAATCACATAGTTCTTCTGTTGAAAAATGTGAGCTAGAAAGGATTACATCTTGGAAAAGATCATAAATCTGTCACCACTAATGTAATCTTTACAGGAGCTTTGTAACCAGTTAGCAACTAAAAGAGATCATTACTTCTTTTGCTATAATTACAATCATAACACATATTTGATATTTTATAACTTTCTTTGTTCAGCAGCAAATGCATTATAAAGTGTACAGCATTAATAAATAGAGGCATAATGAATGTGACTAATTGATTTTGGCAGTCAAAGACTGGCATACTTTTTATACAATAGGGAATCCATTCAAAGAAGCTTAACTGCTATTGAGTGTGAGCCTTCAATGTAATAATGGGACCTAATTTGGATTCTGTTGTATGAGGTGAGTAAAGCAGTACAAGTTAATACTACATACAGCAGTGTAGTTCAGCGTGTAATATGCACTTGCTTGTAGTGATTCCTCTTTTCACTGCTATAAACCACTATATCCCAGCTCATACATGTGCTGCAATATTTTAGTAAGCACTGCTATATGTCTATGTGTCAGAAAGTCTGAGTGGAGAAACTCTGCATCTTGTATGGAAGAGGGCATATTTAAAATACTCCTTTATTTTTTTAATCTGACTGGGTACTACTTTTTGTCCTCATCTCTTTAGTACTGGGCTCAGATTTTCCCTGCATGTGAAATCCATAGACAGCAATGAAAGTGCTGGGAGACAGCACAAAAAGATTAAATTGTATGCCCAAGTGCAACAGCATAGCCTTTTAGCAGGTGTTTAGTGAAAAATTAATTCCTTGAAATTCCAAGGGAGAAGCCTGAGGGTTTATGAATAGTATGACCAGTCTTACAATCAAGACTTTGGATGGATATAGAAACTGATTTTGTATTCTTTACAAAATCTCTGTAAAATAAATATATAATGAGAAAGCTACTTAACTGTGGAACCTTGGACCCCCATAAATCCTATAATTACTCCTGTCCTATGTTCTTAGGTTCATGCATGCAGTGGAGACTGTGGGGTTTTGTGTGGATTTTTTGTTGTTTTGGGTTGGGCTGGGGGAGGGGGGGGTTGGTTTGTTTGTTTGTTGTTATGAGGGGGTCATTTATTTGTTTAATGAGACTCTTTATTTCAGTTGGTGAGATAGGGAAGGAACAGGCAGCAAGAGGAATAAGAATGAAATAGATGAGCTTTCTGCAGCCCACAGCTCCAGAAGTCTGCTGGTGCTCAGCATGGAAGCAGGGTGGAGCTACTCCCAGAAAGTCCTGTTACTGTGCGCAATTGTACTTGTTTGAGGATTTACTTGTATTTTTTTTTAAAGGAGAGAAAGTAGGCCTTAGTGTTCCAGCCACAACATTGTTACTTCTTGTATTACTCTTATTCTTGTGTGTTAAGCCTCCTAATGTGAAGCCAAGAGTAGTTTACACCAACCAACTTTTCATTAACTGTGGTAGTAATTGATTTACAGGGGGTTGTAGCTGTTTATTTTTAATTAATTTGCAACAATGGAAATCTTGTTTTTCTTAAAAGCAAAGAGGCAAAAAAAAAAAAGTACAAAACTTCTTGCATGACTGTCTGGCATTGTACAAGACATTGTGTTTGAATGCAATTAGAAAATAACAGTAATGGAAAGTCAGTCATTTCCAGGCAATGTGCAATTGATTTTCCTCCAATCAGAATAGGGAATGAGATCCTCTTGGTTTATTATTACATTATTTATGAGGTAATATTAAAACTGATCATTATTCCTAGCACTTCAGGTTGGGGAACAGGATCTAAATACTGCTCTGATAGAAGTAGCAAAAAAAGTACTGGTTTGATGAATAGTAGTCTGGATTATTCCTTTGATTACTACATATGCATGTAATAATTCCTGGAATTTTCTTTTGTCTCTAAACCATTTCATTATCTGGGATACATCAACACAAATGTGTCATGAAATTTCCAAGAGGGCTGTTGAAGTTTACGTATCCCTGTCTGAGGCACAGCCTTATACTGGGCATCCTGAGTTCCATCTCTTTATTTTGTCTTTCTCCCTTCATTTCGGTAAAATATTTCAATTCTGAAAGCTTAGTAGAATTGAGTTCTTACTGAAAAGATGGTAAGAAGACAGGTCTAAAGGCATGTGTGATTTTTTTCTTGGTAACTGCTGTCATAGAAAAGGAAAGGACTGCAGGACTATAAAGTAAGTTGATGTAGGGATAATCTTGAGAACATGGGAGATGAGTGGAGGTCTAGATCTTGAACATGATGATCTCACAGAAACAAGTATTTTACTTACTGACAAATTTGAGGTGTGGTTAAAAAGTGTCAT
>WAAE01006238.1:0-37500 GCA_013400495.1 Nicator chloris | reverse complement strand
TGCTGTCTTCTGTATAGATAGTTGTCGTGTCTTTCCTGACTACCAGGTTTGCCCTGGGGTGGTGAGCTTTTTGCAACTGGCTGTTCCTCTGATGATGTACTGTATTACCTACCTACATCTGTCCAGTGTATTTTTTTTCTGTGTTCAATTTTTAAGCAAGAGGAGCAGAAGTATGCAATCATACTATTCTCCTCAGATAGTAGTCTTTGGTGACTTTCCTACAGGGCAGTTTAAATGTCACAGGTGGCTTCACTGTGAGTTCTCCTGTTTTTGCCAATCTTTTTAAAGACTACTTCATTGAGAATGTGCCTAGTCCACAAAACTTTCTTTCTCTTTTAGGATTGCAGGTTCTCTCTTCCCGAAGGATGCCCTCAGTTCCATTTTTGCCCTGTGTAGGCTTCTCTTACCCTGCCCTTCACTGTCTCTGTCTTCAACATGCACCTTCCCAGTGCCACCCACTGTCTTTCAAAATAATTTTATATTTCAAGTGGGTCTCCTTCCTACAAGTTCCTTTTCTAGCTTTGATCTCCCCATTGTTCTCAACATGGTCTTCAGTGAAAGCCTTACTTGTTCATCTAATTTGGAGATTAAGCTCCACAGCAGAGAGAACTTGGTATTGAAGTACTGGTAAAACACAAGCCATCAGTAATCATGTGGTGGCTGGCACTGACTTCCACTGGAACTAGACAGAAGCAAGAGTTAGCAAGTGAATAGTTGTTCCCTTTACACGGTATCTGGCCATAAAGAGTGCATCAGGCACTAAGCATAACAGAGTGCAGGCCCTGAGCAGCATTATCACAGGTCCCCAATAAACTTGGAGCTTGTAGATTTTGTGATAGAATCCAAGAGTCTTTAGACATTTTTCACAAATGACTTTGCTGGTACCACAAATACTGTGAAAAGCTTGAGCAATGCAACATTTCATGTCAAACCCTCCTCCTTCTTCCATTGCTCCGGCCATTCCACAGCACACAAAAAAATGCCTATAGCTCTCTGCTCTGCACCCATAAATAACAGAAATTGCCATATTTTTATAAATTTGGAATTAACATGAGCTGTTATGTAGCAGTTTCCCCAAAAGTGACTTTTAGTCCACCTGAATCTCCTGTTTAATGGCCCTATAACTTGCCTAAAATGTTTCCAGGGCTCTCTTCAAGAAACTAGGTGGCATGAGGAAATCCCTCACCACTGAAATGGGATTAAGAGCAAAGTGGGTTAAACAACAGAGTACTGACACAGGTTCATTTAGTTACCATCACAAGATCTGGCCACAAATATATTGTGCATTACTCTACCATGAGTTATCATGGCTCTGACCCCTCTCGGGAGATCCCCATGCCACCACTGTATTAACGACTGCATCTGCTTCAGAATAACCTTATTAGCTTGCCACAGCTGAGCCAGTAATCTCATAGGATTTTTGTCCCAGTCCCTTGTGGGGTGTGATTCTCTTCTCCTTGAATCCAGTTTGATGCCCAAAATTTAATAAGTTTTCCTGGACCCTCTGCTCTCCCTCCCCCTCCCCTTTTATCATCTGCTGTAGGGACCACGAAATCCCCAGTAACCTCCCCAAATGCCATCAATAACTCCTGAAATGCCATGATGTTTGGTGCTTCCTTAGACAAAAAGCTATGTTAATTAGGTAGGAGGAATTTTTTTGTCCCTCTTTTTAAAACAGATTTTTGCCTACGCATCTTGTACCGAGCACCTCCAGTAACCAGTGCAAAGCTACAGAGCCCTTACACGTACCTTTATCTATGTAAATGTTGCCCTCCAGTCTGAAACCTTTAAGTGGCAAGTGAAATCTATCGTGGTGTTCTCATAACATGTGAGCAGCTCTGTGTGTGATGGGGAGGGGGGATATGGGGTTTTGTGTATGTGTGTGTGTGTCTCTCTCCCTCCCATCTGACTGAACCCTCAGACTGCTATTCCTTGTAATCTGCATCACTTGATCGAGAGGCTCAAACGATACTGCACACAGCAAGGTGTCTATATAATCATTAACTCTCTCGCCCTCTGGATAGGACAAATGATATACAAGCCTAAACTCACCAGGGGTCTTCTTTGGGACTGTGTCCTGGGGGAATCTTCTCCTATGAGTTAATGGAGTATTCCTAAATGGGCTGACTGCTTTCCTTCTGTGTGCCAGTTCTTTCCCAACTTTCCTTTCACAACCTCTGGCATCAAAAGCAAAGATATCGCATTCATAGCATGTGCTTTTTTTCAAGATCCATGCAAGGAATAGCAAAACCATTAACAAACCCTTTGAATAGAAAAATCTGCTGTAACGTGATCTGCAGTAGGCAAACATTTAACCACAACAGTGTTTAGATTATCCTTGCCAGGACAGAATAAATGCCTTTTAATTCTCTCTTGAACAATCTTTGACTTCTTTCTCTTTCCCTCTCTCTCTTTTGTTTTATTTTTACTGTGTTGGCCTATTTCTGGTACAATTGTCCCACATCATTGTGGGTTACACTTGTTTTGACTGCACAGCTGCCCTCCCTTCTGAACTGACTTTTGCTTGCTCGACTTCCAGCCTGTAATGTTTGCAGCTTTCGAGGCTGGTATTAGGAGGAGAATCTGACGAGTCCATGGATAAAATGGAAAGGGCACCTGGCGGGGAGTTTGGAGCTGTTCCTAGCCTACTACTTGCTTTGTTACCTTGGATGAGTTATGGTACCCCGGTGGTTACAGTTCCCTCTCTGTAAAATGATTACTGTGATATTTAAATTCTGGTTGTAAGGAGCTTTGAGATGTGGAGCTGTAAACCCTGTCTAAATGCTGTTAAAATTGAACTTGCCTCCTTGGCTCACTGACTAAGCTGTTTAGACCAAGGCTCTCCAGCTATTACAGCCTGTCGTTGTGTCCCATGACCCTGAAGAGTGCTCACCATCATTCCAGGGCTACTCTCCCAAGAGCACCAAGGGAAACACTTGAAGAGTGTCTATAGGAAGTGGTGCTGCTGCCCTGCCATCACCGCTTCACTTATGTTCCCTTTTCTGTTCCGTTTCCTGTCTCAAAGTCCTGTTGCCAGGTTTGGGATGGAATACATCTTACCAGCTCTCTGTGACAGGGCATCTTCCTTTGCTACAGCTGTCAGGTGTACGGTTAATAAGGATGGGAGAACCCCTGAACATCATCTTGACGCTCATAAACTGTGTTTTAGCAAAGACACTGTGTTCTGTTTGGTTCTGGAAAAAACAGTGTTTTGACAATCAAGCAGGAAAACAGTACAATGAATGAAATATATTTATTTTCTGTTAATAATCATGAAATATGCCTTTTTTCCTATCACTGGAATGCTTCTCACCCTTGATAATATTCATCCTCTCTCTTTTCTCTATGTTCACTGCCTGTGTCTTGCTGTTTTTTGGTTTTTCTTGACCACTTTATCCAGAATTTATATATTGCTTCCTTGCTTTGTGTTTGCTTGCTTGCTTGCTTTTTCTCACTGGTACAGAAACAGGGTTTCCAGGTATTGCTTTAGGTTGTTTTCCAATTCTACTTTCCCTGTTAATTCTTTTGTATTTTGTTTCAGTGTTTTCCCGTTTGGTTGGGGGGGTTTTTGTTGTTTTTTTTTGGGGTTTTTTCCCTCATTATTCTTTTTTTTCTCATCAATTTTATCTGCCAGTTTTTTCCCTCTTTGTGTATTTTCTTTTCTGGTGATCCCATCTTCTTTCCTCAGAATAACCAACCTCTTCCTTTTATTTTTGTCTACCTTTCATTCTCTTGATTACTCTTTCCAAAGGTTGATGAATCTAGCTTGCTCTTGAAATATTTAAATATTTAATAACAGGATGACAGCTATTCCCAAGACGCTTGTGTCAGCGGACAGACAAGAACCCCCTACCCTTCCAGTCTCCCAGCAGGCCTTTTATGCACTAACATATACCCGGGAAACAGGATTGCTGAGGGGAAGGAAAGGTTGCAGTTGAAATTAAGTCCCCTTGAGCCATCTCTAATTCCTAGTCGGCTGAATGAAAATATTCAGACATGTAATTCCTTCAGCGCCTTTGTTGCAGGTGATAGTAGAGGCTCTTCCTTTGTGCCTAAGTGCCTCTTTTCTCTTCATGACTGATCTGGCCCCGTTACTAGCACACAAGAGAGAGCTGAGGTTATTCTATTCCCTTGAGCTCTTTGACCTCACATAGTAATGGACATAGCAGGGACATCACTGAAAGTGACCTCCCCAGCCTCTGGCTGACACGACCCCCAAACTTTCTCCTAGGCAGTAACTGGTCCTCCATCTGTGCTACACACCTTCCTGCTCTAAACTTTGGATTGAGCATTGGCATCTTTCTTTAACAATCCCATGTTGCTTCCTCATTAAGTTGATGCCAGTAGAATTGCAACCTTTTCTGTCTTGTAGCATTTATTTCCATTTCCCCCTCTTTTGTGGAATAGTTTGTCTTATCTTGTTTCGTATATTTTAATGGGCTGATACAGAGAACACATGGTAGAGAAAAATAGACATTTGGACTTTTGTCTTAGGCAGTTTTGTTTCCTTTTCCCATCAGCAGATCTTTTTTCCTATGTAGTTCATCTAATCCCCTGAGTTGTTTGAAGCCTCTGTTAATAATCTCGCTGGTATTTCTCCACACTTACAGATGTATTTCCTCTAGTCTTTTGTTTTCCCATAGCTGGTGGCAGGAGAGGGACGGGTGTTTTTGAGATATGCCCATCACTAACATACGGCTCAATCCAATTGATGAAAGGTCCCCTTTGAACTAACTGCCAGACGAGTCTTTCTCTTCAGCCCAGGACAAGAGGGGTGACTAGGAGTCATATCTAAGATAGTAAAACATGTCAAAATGGCAGCTGCTGAAGGAAGGCAAACCCCTTTCCTCCAGAATTATGTCCATATCTCCAGTAGCATGTTTATTAATGTAGTTCTGTATTACCAGTACTTCTGCCCCCCTATTTTCTGTAAGGGACTTGAATCTGTCCTCCTTTCTTATTTTTTTCATGGCTTCACCTTTGCAAATTATACTAAGTAGAGAGCTTACCAAGGTTCCTAGATGAAGAGCATAAATCCATTCACCCTTTCTTCCTCATTTCACTTTCCTTTTCTTTACAGACTTTTGTATGTGCTATTTGTCAAATGACTGACTTGAAAATGCTTTTCTCTGCCCTCCAAAAATCCTCCAGATCTCATACAAACAAACCAAACCATCATATACATTAATGTATGGAGAAAATACATAATAGTTTCTGTGTATTCTTTGAAGAGGTAAGTAGTCTCATGTTTAGTCCTTGAAGAGAGGGAGTTATGAAAAGCAATTCAAAACGTTGGGATTTTCTCAAACTGCCTACCCTGAAATGAAACAAACATTTCTGTAGCCCAGCTTAGCTGCACATTTATGGTTGGAACTAGAACCAGGTGTGGCAAAGCAGCGTTTGCAATAAGCCCTCATTGTCTGCTGGTGTGTTAAACTCCTTCAGCCCCACATTCTGTTGTCTTGCTTCAGCTAATGATTCTTGCCTGACTCCTTTAATTGGAAGGTGGAAGTCCCCTCCTGTACACCCCACACAACATGTCAAGTTAAACACAAGTCACCTCCATTAGTGCCAGTGGGTGGGGGGAAGCACAAAGGAAAAATATAACAACAATTCTGCTCAAGCCTTTGAAGTGTTAGACGATCAATCTGTCTGCTTGAGTCTGATTCTGAATCCCTTTTTAAAATGCATCAAATGTTTGAGCCTGAAGTTCCGTCCTGACAGCATCTGTGAGTCTCTGTGGAGACATCTGCTCCACAGTTTCACAGACGCTCTCTGTGTTCACATGAGAAGGGTTTGATCCAAAGGCCTAGCCAGAGTGAGAGTGTGTGGAGTTGTAACTAGACAGACAGTTTTAGCAGGGTCCTGTGGAGTCTCAGTAGCAAAGACCCTGTGGAGCTGAAGTACGTGTTCTGTAGCAAGGGCCAGAGGTTTTTTTCTGCCTTTCAACTAGACTTTTCTTCACCAAAACCAAAATAGCTACAGGGACATTTATTGGGGAGAGGGGAAGCAGAGTGCCATAGCTTCTTGGATGCTTTCAATGGCAGAGTTACACACCATGGCAGCAATAATGATTAAAATGAAACTCCAAATGTTTGTTATTGGAGAGGGGGTAGGAGCATTTGGGTTTCCTCAAAATAAGTAAGGCAAATAATTCTGGAGGGTTAGAAAAAACCCTGTGTGGGTTTCTACATTATACTTGGCTGTGTGGTTCCTACACTGTACTTGGTTGTTATCTCACAATTAATGTGAGAAGTAAACCAGAATTGCAATTTCATCTTGTTCAAACTTACAAACACCATAGATGTCAGTACTCAAGAGCCAGAAATTGCCTTTTACTATGCTGTATGTATGTAGCACCCTTAGAAAAGAGACTCTAAATGGTTCATGTTATGACTTAGCACCATATAGATTTTCCAGTAGCTTTCCTAGACAGTCTGCAGTGTCAGTAGCTTTTCCATCACAATGGTCCTAGAGACCATTTTGGGCGAGCAGTACTCGGTAGCTGTGGGTTTTAGCAACAGCTTTAGTAATTGTACTCTTTTCACAAATACCAGCAGCACATTAAAAATGGGCTCGGGCCATCTTTAAGGGTTATGAAATAATCTGAATTCAATCCTTGTGAAATTAAATCTGCAGCTGTTCAGATCTATGGGTGGAACTGTAAGAAGTCTTCTGAGATGGCAGCTCGGTTTATAGGGCAGCCTTCTATTTACTGCATCACACAGTAAGATAATCATTTGCTGATCTGTCATTAGTGCCATTATCTAGAAAAAAATCCTCTTGTGTGTTTTCTTTGCTTTAGGAAACATGGCTTACAAACCTGACAAACCAGCAGCATCAAACTGTAACCATAAACAAGATGCAACTTTTTACTCATCATGTATTTGAAAGAATATTTTTAACCAAATTCATAAGTCCTTTATCCTTTCATTTTGTCATGCATTATGAAGTCACTTAGAGAATTGGTGAATTATTTCTTCATTTTTTGCTAGCTCCATGGGTAGCAAATTCAGAAAAATCGTTTTGCTTCCTGTTATTCACTGGTAGCCAGAGCTATAACCCAAATAAGGTGAGACATCTGGTAGCCTTCTTATTCTTCTGTCTACACCTGGAAAATGCTGTCTAGTCTCTGCTAGTTTCAGAAAAGGTGGGACGTGCAAAGGGACTGTCTTCTAAAATTAAGATTAGGGGAAACAACAATAAAAAGTAAATAAACAAAATCTATGGTAGGAATATGTCTCAAAAAATTTGGAGAGTATTATTTTAAAAATGCCCTCAGTTTTCCCCCAGTTTCTTAGCACCGTTGTGTGTACTGCTGCCAAGTGTTTACTTTTATGATGCCCATGTCCAAACATTTCACCACACAGCAATGTCTCCTTCCTTTTCCTTTTGTGCAATACCCAGAAAATTGTTGGTGGATTTCTTCAAACTCACAGCTCGTGATATACTCAAAATGCTGCCTTAGACTAGTAAGGTGGTGTTTTCCATAACCTGCTCCTGCTTAGCTCGGAACACCACAGACACATTGAGGCAGTCAGCTATCAGTGACCACTGACAGATAAAGCAGAAGTCTTCCTCAGTCTCAAGCACAGCAACACAAAATATAGTATTTGAATGGAAATGCAATCCTTCCTGTAATGTTAATTTGGAAACTACTAGTCTAACGTAAGGGTGCTTCATCTTCATGAAAATGCTCTGCCCTCCAGTACTGCTGCAGCATCAGTCACTTCTGCCATAGCTGTTCTCCTCCCCCAAACAGCTACAAATAACAAACAAAAGCAAAGTTTTTTTAAGCCCTAATTTCCTTCGAGACTTACTGTTCACAGATCCTAGCAGAAGTTTTGGCACATCCTGAGCCCCAGTCAGGATGACTGGAGTCAAGCAGATTGCAGGTTTGAAGGGATACATCGCCTCCTCCAAAAGGCACACCACTGGGAGGGCTGACAGCCCTCAGCCTGCTGCCAAAGCGAGGGCTACACAAGCCACTCAAATGGCCATTCTTCTGGTTAACACAGAGAGCAGATTTTCATTTTATTTTCTTTTTTTTTTTTCCCTGACACACACAAATGTCTACTTATTCCATTTGGGAGATGGATATAATCCGTAAAACTCAGTGCACATAAGCCAGATGGCAGATCTGAGTAAGTTGTGACCAAAAACTTTTGAACTTTAGCCCAGTTCCACACCAGTGGAAGATGTGTCCCCAGTGAATCTGGTATCTGTGCTCATTCAGCATAGCTAAGAAGGGCACAAATAAGTCCTATGCAAATAATTATGTTGGATCAGTTTATGCCTAACATTTATATATACCCACCTAATTGAATTGAGTGTCTAATCCCAGGGTTCATTATCTATTTCTCTAAGTTTTTTTTTCCTACTTATGTTCAGCACCCAGCTGTCCCCTCCTCCAAATGGTCAACCACTGCCCTGTAAAAGACTAAACACCAGCCTCCCAAACCTGTATCATGGCACAGCAATTTTCTCAGCAAGGGGGCACTGGGAGCTGGGCCTGTTTGTGACACTGGATGAAAGTATTAGGAGAAAAACCGCATGGAAGTCTGAAAGGATGGAGTGTTTTAACCCACCACAGAAGGCAAGGGCAACCCAGGTTCTTATTAATAGATCACTTGGGATGGATGATCAGTGCTTGTATATATGTAGATTTTATTTTAGAACAATTTGGTCACAATACAAAGCAGATATGTAGCCATTTTGGTTAATATTATTATTATTATTATTACAGGTATAGTAATACAGGAATATGAAAGCATAAAAATATTACTTAAGAAAATATATAAGGGAAAAGAAAATTAAGGAGAAAGGATAATAGTAGAAATATACCACCACCTGTGGATCTAATGACAAGACTTGATTGTTACAATTTAGAAATACTTTGGTCAAAGTGATGGTCTTGATCCATCAAGAGTGATGGGAGTGGGGAAAGCCCACAAAACACAAAGTCCAATGGGTGGCACTCAAGCTCAGGTGAGAACCCCCAGGTACCACCCCTGGAGGGGAGTGGTTTTAATCCTCTGGTGGAAGGCCTCAGAAATTAGTCTGGGGGCGCTTTCGGGGTCGTTGATGGTTTATGACATCTCCTAACACAACTGCTTCTGATTTCAGTTGAGCCTGTTATGCCCCATCAGACCTTCCCTGGGAGGAAGGGGAAGAGTTATAGCGCTGAAGGAATTGTGTAAGGGGGGACAATTACTATGATAACGAGCACCACCGCACCTTGCAGGATCTTATCAGCCTCAAACTTCAGGTGTAGCCTTCCTTTCTGTCCTGTGCTAATCCACCTCACCCCCTCCCCCTCGGGGGTGCAAACCTGGCCTCAGCAAAGCACCCTGGCACCTCCACAAATAGCCAGTTGCTTAGAGTCATTAACCATGAACACTTCAGTCTCTCATCGTTGTTCTGGAAGTCCTTCTTGACAGGTCTGCTGGAGAGAGTTTTGCATGATAAGTCAGGACGTGGCATTGCTGCCTTTTGTAGTAACCAGAATAAAGCAATAAAAAGATCAGTTAAAATGCTTGCTGGAAGTTATTGATAGAAAAATTCTTTCTGCACGAAAGATTATAAACAGAGCTTTATCTCAGGATAGATTTGTTTTAATTTGGCATTGATGTATTTGATACCTGGTAGGATCAAAGAAAATAGAATCAAAGGGTGAAATACAGGCAGAACTGCTTCTCTGAATATTGGCCTCTTTTATAGATACAAAATCTCAGGACTAGAGTGCTCAAATTTATTTGTACTGATGTTTGTTTAAAGATCAATATTAAATAAATTGGTCTGGAAGCTATAGTCATAAAGCAGCTGTTGGACTAATGTAATCCCACAATGCTATTTTGTCTACTGCATGAAACCTGGTTAGCTGTGTACTTCTAATAACATGTGGATATCTAGTGAAAAAGAAAATAGCTGAACTGGATTGAGTGCGCTTGGATTAACTGTGTGCATATCCATTTATTTGAAATTTCAGCTTGCTGACCAGACTGTAAATCAAGCCTAACTTTCAGATTTTCACGGTAAATTTCAACTTGAATTTAAACAGTTGTAAAAAGGATTTTATGCTGTCCACGTTGAAAGAAGTAAGGGAAGATATAATTGTAAATCTGCCTGTTTTGGCTTTGGATGTGTAATAAATCTCCAGTGTCTAAATACATACAGTTTATGTGTTTGATAGTAAACACAGGTTTCTTTGCGGCCATTCTTCTGTGTTTCTGTTGACAATTTGCAGGGATTTTCTCTGTGATTTCCCTCAATGAAAACAAGAAGAAAGGAAATATTTCAAAATGTAGGGCTGCTTTGCATTATGAGAGTCACATGAAGGACCTCTGACAAGCCTAAGATGTGTTTGAGAGGCTGTCAAAAATGCTCAGAGCCAAAAATGAGATTTGTTTGTACAATGTAAACCAGTTTATCTAGAGGTCCAAGGGACACCTGAAAGCTTTGGATAAGCAGTTTTGGATGAATTCAGCAGCTTTTTTAGAAGAGCCTGCCCTTCAGGTTCCCCTCACTGGTCAGAGGTGAAAAGGCAATTGGTGCCTCATGGCCATGCTGAGGTTTAGGAAGCCTGTAACATGCCCCCATTGACTTCACCTGTCCACAACAAAGCTCCTCAGATCCCAGTGCACTGAGTTCCAGATGTCAGTTAGTGAGAAGCACCCCAACTTCTTGTCCCATTTAGGACCCAGATGTCCCAGAAGACTAAATTCTTCTGCCCTTGAAAACCACCATCAGCCTCACTCACCAGGGTACAGCTGAGCCCCCCACTATTGACACACAGAGGTGGAGAGAGGGCAGCTGCCTTTTTCTCTACAGCCCATGCTTTTCTGGTCCATCCACCTTACCTGCATGGCTTTAATAATGTTTTCATGAGTAGAGCTGAACAGCTGAAACTGTAAGTAAAAGTGTCTGCTTGAATATCAAGGGGGAACTGATGGTTTCCTGAAAGCTTCAGCACCCTTATCTAAGTCACATCATGAGTGTATGGATGTGTCATCTCAGTGTTGACAAGTGGATGACTTGTGTGTCAGCATCACAATGTTTGCCCTCCCACACCACAGTCTTGGCTGTATTTATACACTCTAACCCAGCTTTACCAGGAGCGTAGACACACGTGTGCATCTTCGATGGAATGAATGTCCATAGGTGTAAAGAGGGACCTTTGTTTGGAGACACACCCTGAGGCATATTTGCAATCCAAAGAGCCATTTGTATTTAATTATGAAAGATGTGGTACGAGTAAAATTATTTTTCAGCAACTGTAACAAATTTAAGTATTCCTGCCTCCTGAAGAGAGTTTTACAGTAATTCCTACTCGTCAGGAGACCGTTGCTCATAGTTTTTGGAGATGCTGACCAACCCATCTTTACTGTTTTTTCTCAGCTTTCTTAGTGATTGCCTCTGTCTTCTTGGGCAAATCGCTTAACTGCTTTAAAATGCAGCTGGTCACGACGTTAAAATGGGGACAGGGAATACTTTTTGTTGGTATGTAAAGCATTTGGGGAATTCTGTGTGAATATGACTTTTGCAGATTGTTTTGTTTGATCACAATGAAAAATACTGCTGCACTGAAAATATGACAAGAGAGCAGAGTATCCAGGCATGTCTGTGGGGGAAAACATGCATAAAGAAGAGCCCCAGATGACAGTGCAGCCACCTGCAGCCCTGTACCAGGCATGCTCTGAAACAGCAGAATCCTGTCACTGTCGCAAACCACATCGTGATTTGCAGATGTCCAGCTGTATTCTGCAATTTATATATTGCTTACACAGCAGTGACTACCTGCCTGTAACCATGTATCTACAGATAGCAGAACCTTTTATTTCTTGTCTTTTTTAGAGATTAATTGAGTGCAATACAGATGGGACATTACCCCAGTGCATTTTTTCCCCTTGGAAATTGAGGAAGGAGGCTAGGTTTATAGTCTGGGTCATAATCAGGAAATGGCTTAACAAGGGGAGTAGGGGAAAATGGAGGTGGAGGAGACAATCTTTCCCTTTCATGAAATCAATTCCGTGATGTAGTTTAACTGCAGGTTCTGCAGCAAGGAACAAAATCCATTTTCCAACTATTCAGGACTTTAAGTCCCTAGAAGCCTCAACCATGGAAATGAGGGAACCTGTTTACTAACATAGTGTGCTGCCACTCTGGCATGTTTTAAACGCCGTGAAATGAGAATACGTAGGCTATGAATTTGTAGATATATGACTGTACACTGTATGTATATTTCCAATTTTTGTAACAAAGACGTAAAACTTAAAGCAGAAACGTGGCTGATTGTGCTGAATTATTACTCCAAGATAGATTCATCAAATCTCCCAGCTGTATAAGACAGGGCTTACTAATGAAGTTCCCTATCAAAAAGAAAAGCCTAATTTTGATTTGGCTTAGGTAATGAACTTCTTTTTCCTGGTGTGATTATCTGCATGGGGTGGCTAAAAGAGTAGCAAGAGAGAGTGCGCTCACAGAAGCATTATGCAAAATGTCTTTTGTCTCTTTTTGCTGGGATATATTAAATTTTCAATGTAGTCTATGTAATATAAAATTATGATAATGACTTTTGGCCCACTGTGAAGGCAGCTTGCTGGTCCTGAGCATGTGTGTCTGGCTTGAGCACTAGGATACACTGTGGGAGTTGCCTTTTCTATTAACAAACCTCTAGATACCTAATGATGAATTTTCTTTCACCAAATGTTCTCCTTTTGTCTAAAATACAAGCATTTTCTAAATTGCTTTTGAGAAAAACAAGAGAGGCAGAGAGGTCTATGGCAATGACAAGGGATATTGAAACAAAGCAAGGAATACAGTTAGCATCATTCTTGTAATTATTAACCAACCAAAAGGTTGTTTCATGTAATAGTGAAAATATTTACTACCTTCTTGAAATAAATGATGGCATTACAGTAGTGAAGGAAAAAGCAAGCAATTTTCTCATAAAATGTCACTGCAAGTTCAGTAGCATGAAACTTGACTGTCAAATTTATTTCAGGTAATTTTATCAACTTTCGCTACCCACAGTCTCTTCAGTAATTGTGTCTTTCTCCTCTTCCACCCTTCTTTTCCATTCTTCATCAAAAAAAGGCCAAACAATGAAAAAGACTGATATGTGCTCTGGTTTTATTATCATTTATTAAACAACACATAAAATCAAAAATGAAAATGTTTTAAATAGGAGGACCATTTTGTAAGCTGAGTGTAGTTCACAGTTATCTTGCAAGAAAGATCCTTTTCTATGTGGAAAAAACATACTAGCAGCTTGACACGCAATTTCTGTGGTTTTTCTACATTTCTGTGTTTCCTCCCTATTGTCAAAGTCAGTGGGACAAAACTCAGAGTCCGCACGGAGCTGTGCTTCCCACACAAAACTGCGGTGGTCCCCGTGTGACATCACTACAACATCGTTATCATGGTGTCGTACTCCCTGGATTAAAATTTCAAGGGAGGAGTGAGCTGCAGCAGTCCTTTAGCTGACTGGACCATAATAGCTAGAAAAGAAATGTAACGAAATATACACCAGAAACAGAGGTCTGATGCTGCCACCCCAACGTCCTCGGCTGCGCACAGGGGAGTGGGCTTCGGCAGATCTCACAGAGCAGGGCCGCAGGATCTGGCCCATATTGTTCAGGCCTGTCATATTATTAAGGCGATTATTTTTCAAAGTTTCCCAGGAGAGCTGAGCTGCCCCCCGAGGCAGCTCCAGCCGGTAGCTTTCTGTGGCATGTGTCAGGGAAAGGGCAGTGCTGCGGGTATTTACATACCTGATGATCACAACTGAATGATCTCTGCCTTGTGCCTGTTTGCATGGCCTTG
The DNA here is from genome assembly GCA_013400495.1 of Nicator chloris. Taxonomy (NCBI): domain Eukaryota; kingdom Metazoa; phylum Chordata; class Aves; order Passeriformes; family Pycnonotidae; genus Nicator; species Nicator chloris. Next base: position 23,676 of record WAAE01006238.1, on the reverse strand, counting down.
ATTTTAATTTGGTGAATCAGGTTAGTTACCAAAAAACCGCTTAGCTTTTGCAAAATAATTAGAATTACTTTATGTCAAAATCTGAGGGAAAAAAGATGAAGTAGAATGTGGTGGAATACTAAAAATAAAAGCCTCATTTTTAATTTTCTGATACTACAGAGAACCAACATAACCTTTAGCAGATTAAGAGCAAATCTCTCCAGAAATGGAATCAAGCCTTCTTGCCTTCTCTTCTTCTAAGTAAAGAGTGTATTGTAAGTTCTGCAATGAATAAAAGCTCTGTGAATTTCTGAGAACACATTAGTAGGTCTAAAGGTTGTGAATGCATGCAATTAATTAATTAAATTATTATACAATATAGCTTGTAGGAGTGTAAGCCTGCATTCCTTTGACCCTCCTCTCTCCTTAGCCCTTATTGCTTTAAATGAAGACATATAGGAATGATGCCTGTCTCTCGCTGGCATTAGTTATAGGTTTCCCAGTGATACACATAATCAGACCCTTTCTCCTACATCTGTAAATGTCCTACCGATCAGCAGTACAGAAAACCTCTCAGCGTCTGGCATTTCTTTGTAGCTGCCAGTAATCTCTGACTGCAATCTTTATTAAATCGGTCCTTTAGTTCCTGTGAAAACCATTTCCTTACTATGTATAGCTATTTAGACTTCATTTAAAAATAAATAATAAAACCTTCTGAGACACATGGCATTATACCACAGGTGTCATGCCCTTCGAGGCCGCCTTGTGCATAGCAATGGCTGTGGATCGATGAGAGAGCTTGAAGGCTCTAAGAAATGAGTCTGCTCAAAGTTCGAAAGGTGGAAGTCTCCAGTATGTAATGAGGTTATGTCTGAGTTGCGCTCACTTTCCTACCAGTCGGGAGGCGTCGTACCGCTCTGCTCGCGTGGCCAAAAAATATTGTTCTTTTGGTTACTACCCAAGCTTCCATATGTTACCACTTTCTGTTTTATCTTTGATGCAGCACTTAGGTAAATGCTGAGTGGATCAAACTACATGAGGTTATGTTCAAATGGCAGAAAGAACAACTCTTGGCAGCCATGTTCTGTGTTTTTTATCCTTAATTCTTCATCTGTGTTTTATCAGCTGAAGCCGACTGGAGCAGATGAGCAGAAACTTCTCTGCGTAAGAACATTAGAAAACTAAAACTGGACATTTTAAGAGCAAATGGCTGTGCTGCAGTCAGAGCACTCCAGAAATAGCAAAGTAATTGTTTAAAATGTCTTTGTCTGGTGGTGTCTTTTTTATAGCAGAAACCGTGAATTCAGCCTGATTATTTTCTAATCTCATAAACACCTTTTGGTGCTCAAACTAGCCCTTTTTTCTTTCTTTGAGTTGTTTTGGTTTGTCTTTTTTTTTGATTTTTATTACTTTTCTTCACTTCTTGATCAGTTTATTTTACTATGAGATTGACTCAGGAGTTTTAGATCTTGCTTATTGCTAGGTCACAGATGGTTGCACAGCAAATGTACCCATCTCACATGTTTCTTCATATAGAGATGGTTAGATCTATGCAATATGCATTGCCTTATCAGAATGCAGAGCTTTGAGTCATTGTTAGCATTTATTTGTGTAAGGAGATTTCATGGTAGGGTGGGGGGCTTTTGACCTGTTCATGTTTGGTATAAGCATTCACCAAACCGATCTCTGGGTTTTTGCCTCTGAGTGGGATATTTTGCTGGAGATTCAGGTCCACAGAGCTCTGTTCAAATGGTCTGGCAGTGGCACCACTGTGTTTGTATTAATGTATCTCCTGTTCTTGCGAGTAAATGGCTGGCATTCTCTTTTTGTTGGTCTGCCAGCCAAACTATGAAGTGGTAATTGAGTCTGTTTTAAAGTGGAATGCTTTAGACAGTGCTTTAATTGTACTCGAGCCAATTCCATAAATATACACTCTAGTATTAAGTTATTTTCTACTATAAGCGCTTACTCAGAATCCATTTGTATTGCATTTAGTAAGTTTGTTTCACTTGTCTTTAAAATAAAAAAACATTTCTGAAACTCCTTCCTCCCTCTTGCATGCTTTTAAATTACAAAGCAGGTGCAGGTTTTTAAAAGTGATCTCGTTCTTGTCAAAATGGTCTTGTCCCTCTCTGCTCCCTCTATCCATGTGTGGAAAACGTCGCATTTATTATCACACCCAGTTTTATGCATCTTCCAGATGATTTAACTGAACTGATGCTATGGAGGATATGCTGACTGGCACTTTTCCCATGCCTAATGTGTTAACAAAAGCCAATAGTGTCAGTTTTAACAGTTTTAGTTAAATTCCCATGATGCTCTTAACAAACGTTGAAACCTCTGCCATGTCTTACCCTGACAGATTCCCTGCCGTCATTGCACACTTAAAATAAATGTCATCCCCAATCAAAAAGTTCACATTTTTTCTGACAATATAATTTCTTACTTTGTTCCTGTTTTATCTCTTTCTTTGGCACAATAACCCAAGGATGCAAATGTTATTTCTTTAAAGTGTTTTGTGCCATCTTTTATTGTTAGAGCTGGAGCCGCAGCAGCAAGTGATGGAATTAGCCCCTTCATTTGACTCAGCGCGAAAGGAAATTTTCAGAGTGGGGCACACGGAATAGGAGTTGTTCCTCCTAGGGCTAAGTGATAGTAAACAAATGTGTTTGAAGTGTGCTGGGTGGCAGTGCATACCCACCACGTGTGCAATATGGGGTGAGCCATGAGCAGGGAGTTCCACATGCTTGGAGAGATGCTTGTCAAGCAAACATCACCCTTTCCTTTTCCACTATTTGTTTCATTTCCTCCCCTCTTTCAAAGACAGTTTTTGCGGTGGGTAGAGGAGAGAGAATCCTACAGAACACATTCTAGCCTCTATAGGCTACCCTTGGCTATATATTAGAGCTTTGAATTGGCTGGAATATTCCACCTGTGAGTGCACGTATTTATGCAAAGAGAAGCCCCTTTGCGAGCAGCAGCAGCGTCTCTTTGAACTAACCTGTGCAAGCCGTTATGGCGAGATAGTAGGCAGAGTTTTTTTAATTATTGTATTATAGGTACAATTGGCACCTCTCTCTTTCCCTCCCTCCCTCCCTCTCGCCGTGTCTGTCGCGCGCTCAGAGACGGAGCGAGGTGGCTTTCACAGCAGCTGGTTAATTTCCCTGGCTTCACACTACTGTTTAATGATCCGTTTCTCCTGTGCCACCTCTCTCATCTACTGAAAGATAGGTACAAATTGTACCTATAAAAATTATAATACAAGCCTGGATTATCTTTGTTTTTCAAATTGTGATCATCTGAACTGAGGTTTAATATTCTTTCCTTTCACAGTTCTTTAGAAATAGCCAAGAATAAATCACTATGTCCTACGCAAAGCATTTTGGTGTAAAGATTTTACATTTGGGGCATTTGGCAGCCTTTCACATGGTTGGTTGTTTTTGAAGGTGGAAGATAAATCCCAGGGAGATATCATCCAAACAACCGTATGGCCACTAAGCCAGCCTGCAAACCATTGCAAATGGCCAGATATGTTGGCAGGTCTGGCTATCAGGCTGCATCTGTCTCTGGGCACCTCAGAAGACCTTGTAGCACTTGGTTCTGCTTGAAAGAGATGGGTAACAAATGTCTGTGCAGGAATGACACAGAAAGAGTCGATCCTTCCTGGGGACAGGGGGATCAGCATCTTTAAGTCCCTACCAGGGTTCTGATCCTATCAGTGGCGGGTAATTGGAAGGGGACATTGTCACCCGCACCTAATGAAGTCTCACCTATTGAGTTGTTCTCTTATCTCTGGGAGTGGTCCAGATCAGGGATTACATATTTTAGTAGAGAACCAGAGGGAAGTTTACACCACTACTGACCCTTTGTTATGTCCCTTCCAGGACTCAGCTTCACTCCCTAGGAGATGCCAATCCCTTGCTTTTGAAGAGTGCTCAAAATTATGTTTAAAATTTCTCAGAGTATGGCAGCATTTGTGATTTTTGTGAATTTCTTTCTTTTTTTTTTTTTTTAACTAAACTCTTAACTGGAAGGATAAAAAAAAAAAAGAAGAATCTTTTTCAACACAAAAGCAGGGTAAATGTTGGGACCATGTTAAAAGGTTGTCCAAAATAAATAATCTCTAGGGAAAAAAAATCATCAACCCCAAACAAAAAGAAAACAGAGCAGAGTCAGTGCAGTTAAAGAAAGGTTGCACTTTTGAAACTGCAGATTTTAATTCAGCAGGAAGCCTTCTCTTGAGTATTACGACAGAGTTTAAAGGGACCTCCATAATGATTGATATTCAGTAGATTTTCATGTGTTTTCAAAGTTTCTTTCTTTAAGGAAAGCCATTCACATGCCTGATTAGTAAGCAGAGAGCAACCCTTCTTAAAAGCTCTGCTAGGAGGCTGGGGAATTCACGTAATTTAGAGAAACGTGTTGGACAGAGGGGTTTGGAAGTGAATTTATACTGTCTTCCTAGGAGTAATGTACTAGAGAATCCTCATTCCGAGGCACTGTATTTTCTATAAAAATACTGAATCAGAGTTTGGTGAATTTAGACACTGAGTTTGAAGTCCTGTTCTAGCTAGCATGTTTCAGACCATTTCTAAATGCCACAGTTGCAAACAAAGCAAATGGAGAAGTAATTTCAGGCACATAACCAAGAAGCATTTTAGGAGGAAATGAAACTGCATTTAGATGTTACAGCCATCACAGCCGAGAGAAGGCCAGACAGGACAGGGATAGCGGAGAACAAAGTTGAAAGAGAGCCAGAACCAATGCCATTAACCATACAGCAACTCAGTTCACAGATTTGTTTTCCCATTGTGAGTCTCATACTTGTCCTTCTCAGTTTCCTAGGGAAGATCTCACATCACTAACTCCTCCCACCCTCATCTTCTTTTTGCAGTGTAAGGGTAAGACAAAACCAGCTACAACTTATCCTGAGTGACCTCCTCTCTCAGGATGCCCTACTCTGCATCCTCCTGCCATGAAAAGCAAGAACATTTCAGTTCTTCTGTTCCCCTGACGGTCCCACCCCAATACATATTCCTGATTTCCTCTTTCAGAGCACAGTGCACGTAGTGGAGGTCATACCCTGCTAATCAGTAAAGCAAAACCCAGAAGGCACTGTCTAATGAAAGCATTGTAGAGCAAGGAAGACCCTCTGCAATCCAACCACAGGAACAATGCAAGGATAAAATTTGTTTGACTGGAACATTTATCAAAGGGTTGAAAATGATAAACACGTACAAAATCCACCTGTAAAAGCTAGTAGCCAAGGAAAAGAGGAAGAATCACTGAATATGTTTTTCACCGTGAATTGTTGCCCTGGTTCTGCTTGAAATTCAAGTTGTTTATAACCAGCAATCCTTTCGGAAATTGCTTTGAAGAAAGCCTAATGATTGGAGATTATAGTAAAGCCAGATTTCCATGAAAACCACTTTAAGTGCTTTTGGCATTCATAGGTCTTCTTTGCTTTGTGACCTTCCGCCACAAGTAGGTGGTGTTGCAAAGTGAGACATGCTGTGACTATATCTTTAGCATCAGACGGCTATTCCAGGAGCACACAAGCCAGTGGCTACTCTGTGGTCTGTTCCACCTTTGCACGGGTATAACTCTTTGGAACAACTCAATTTCCCCATGCTGTGGTTCCTCCAATTCTTGTTCAGACACCTTTAAAACGTTTTCATGCTGACCAGCAAATTGTCACAGCCCCAGATGAGTGTTCAGCAACACTGTGCTGTGTTTCCTGTACCTTCCTTTCTGTTTTGAGCTGTGAATGTGACTACGCTTGGGTAAGAAACCTTCTTCACAGTTTCAGCAGGCTTTTGATTGCAGCATGTCAGCAGTGTATCTTTTGTCTCTGATCAACCACACACGTGCTTTCTTGCAGCCACTTCTGGTGTGTGATACAGCAATCTCAGTGAGCACACATGGCTTGATATAAGATATATCTAGAGGAGTATCCCAGATTCTTTGTGTTTGCTTATCTTTCTCTGCCTCTAGAAAGCCTTTTCTCCTTGGCAAAATTGATGATTTTCAGTGGTGTTGGGAACATGTGTTCAGAATGCTTTAATGAATACAGAAATTAACATAGTGTGTGTTTCTTTTTCCAAATGTCAGCAATTTATGTTTATCCATTATCAGTGTAATGGTATTTTCAGTAGTCCATCAGTCTAAGTTCTCTCATCAGTATGATAACATCATTGCATATACATCGTGCTATACAGACAGATGTGCAAGAAGTGAATACTTAGTCAAAGGCACATGGATACAACAGAATGACACTCTGTCAAGGGAAGTTCAGACTGGGCATTAGGAAAAGGTTCTTCACTGAGCAGGTGGTCAATCACTGGAACAGGCTCCCCACAGCACCAAGCCTGTCAAGAGTTCAAGCAACATCTGCAGGACACTCTTAGTCATATTATGAGTTTTAGGTAGTCCTGTGAGGAGAAGGGACCTGGACTTGATGATCCTTTATGGGTCCCTTCCAACTCAAGATATTCTATGATTCTCTGTTGTCTGTAAACAATCTTGTACAGGATATATGTTACACAAGTTAAACAGAGGTAATTTTCAACCTATTACCCTGACCACAGGGGAGGCACATCAGCTCAGATATGCAGTCCTTGCTTGTAAAGCCACATACCAACGATATTACCACTAAGTTATCTGGAAAAGGAAAAAATCCTAGCACCCATAATGATTTATTTTCAAAATCCTGGCTGCTGTGCATTTTCTCTAATTTTTGTTTGTTTGGTTTGGTTGTTTTGTTTTGTTTTTCTGGTAAGTGCTCTGTGCTTTTGGTTTTCAAGCAGCAGAAAAGAAAAAACATCTCCCTTAATTTTCTTTGACTATTGTCTGAGTAATTCTTAGGCATTGTATCTTGTAAAATCTATTAAAACCCTTTACACTTCTAAAAAGGAATGTGGATAAGTATAGTCGCTCTATAGGGAGTGGATAAGTATAGTCACTCTATAGGTTTTAACAAGGCTGAAATGTATACATACACAGACACACACATATATGTGTACATATATGTACATAGATGTATATATATTCACTCTGTAGAGCAAATATACATCCGTACATTATTTTTTGAAGGGGGAAGGGTTTCAATAGATAGATGAATAAAAGAGTCCCAAGTGACAAAAGAAAATAAAATATAGATACCATTTTGATACAGAAATGAAAGAATAACCTGACAGAAATGATTTTTTGGAGTCAGAAGTTGCCTTTGCCTCCAACTTCTCTGCCACTCTGCGACGAAACAGGGAGCACACTTTCCCTCCACCTTTCAGTCGGCTTTGCAATCAGCCAGGCCGTGTGGGGAGGGAGGGGGGCTCCCTACTGTATCTGCCTTCATCAACATGGCATCTCTCAAGGGGCCTGCACTGAATCTGTTAAGATTAGCTGTGCTCCACATTAGTGACAGGAGCTGCCTGTCTCTCTCAGGAGAACACGGTGGCATGGTACTGCTTCCTGTTTGAGCAAAATCAAGGCCTTAATTGCAAGGGGTTTTTTTTCATTACCTGTTAATTGATAAATCATGCTCACAGGTCTGTGAAATGAGCCACATTGTGAGCAGTCTTCAAGGTTTCTTTTCCTCCTTCCCTAAAACCAGGACATATCTAGTACTAGGAGTAGAGCAGTGATGACAAGGAAAAGCCTGCATCCCACAGCACCCCAATGAACAGCTCTTAAAGCAGGCAATGTGGGCTTGGGAGCCTGTGCCTTCCTCTGATGTAGGTCCTCAAGTGATGGTGCTTCAGCTGGGAGACTGCAGCATTCCCTTCCACCCTGGGGTAACAGCAAAGGCAGGTTTTGTAGCCCTACTTGCCAGGCTCATTCTCAGCTGCCTGGATTTTGAGCAGACCCCAGCTGTAGCTTGGCATGGGCTTGGCTAGAGACAGCAGCAGAACTGGGAGGTGGAAAGGTGAATTTTAAGTCACCTTCATGCACCTGTGTGGGTACGTGCAGCTGCGCGCACACAGACGCAGCCTCTTTCATTCACGTTAGCCACAGCTACGGATCAGGCCTCTGATCTAAAATCAACAACAAAAAATGAGTTGGGCATTAAAGTCACCGTCTTCAGGAGGCACATAAAACATGCATTTTTTTAAGATTTCTTTTGTCATTTCTGTCCTTTTATTCTTGCTTCTATTGCAACTAGCAAGAGGCCACTGTCTTGGGAGGAACAGTAAAAATCCTGAGTACAGTGAAATAATTTAGCTGATAATTCCCTACTGTATAATTTTCTACGCTTCCTGCTAGCTGACCTTGTGGGCTCCTGTCAGGTTGCTAAGGGAAATCCAGCAGGACTCCTGCACTGCTCCTCTACTTTTAAAAAAGTATTACAGGAAAAGGAGGCATGTTTATGTCAGCTTAGTTATGTGCGTATTTGATCAAGTGGCATTCTCTAACCGTTTTCCTTGCCTTTTATTTTCTTTCTTGTTTTAAAATTGGAGTGATAGCTCTGTAGAGAGGAGCTGTTCCTAGCTAATCCCTTGGCATTTTCAGCATAAGAAACATCACTGAAAAGGTAGGGAGCGGGCACATGTGTGAGCAGGAAAGGTAACGAGTGCAACCGGGGTGTTTGAGAAAACTGGTGGAATTGTGTCCAAGACCGCCTGTGTTTGGTGTCTTTATACAAAGGTAGTGCATTGTCTGCCCTAAACAATACTAATAATGAGGGATGGGAGCATTGAGATTACTGCTGCCAGGTCATACCACCTTGGTAGTGCGAGCACAGCTGTTAAGACCTCCTAGACATTTGATGACTTGCGCACAAATGAGTCTGGTTCCCATTCCGTTTCTCGGCAGACAAATGTTCCTCACAAAAACACATCTGCCGTGGGTGGTGCTTTCATTGACTGTAGCACAGCAGTGAGGGCACGGGCTGACTGCACAGAAATAGCTCTAGGTAATACGGAGATAGCTCTATACTGCATCTAGGTGGTCCCTCTCCGGACCGAGGAGGCTTGGATGGGAAGCACGGGCACGAGGCTAGCGCTGCTGCTGCCTGTGCTGTGCCTGGTGTGCAGAGAAATTGAAAATGTTGCTCGCCAGGGCTATCAATCTGGCACCTTTGACATCCCTCAAAAATAAATGAATGCCTTGGAATGGATTTGGCTCATACTGCAGTTTTTAGTGCCATGATAGCTGTAAAAATAAAACTTCAGATCTAGGCTGTGCTGCGGTGCCATGATGTGCTCTGGTTTGGAATTTTACATTCTGAGGTTTGAACTAGGTTCTTTTTTATTCATTAGCATCCTTTAGGTTTTCCAACTTATAATGGCAGAGTAGCCTTTGGACCTGATGCCGGGCCAGGGAAACCAGGCTCATCTGAGGAACCCAGATTGTCCCTGTGGCCTCTAACCATATTACAGGATCTTCAAGGTTACTCATAAGGTGTTTTGGCATGATAGGCACTGCAAGCAGGTGCAGCCGTTGCCTCCACTGTGATTTTTCCCTGACCTAGCAAAGTTTCCCTGCACAACTCTTACAGGAAATAACAAACCATTGATTGGTGTCTGACTTGTTTGTAGGTAATTGTAGGCCATTGATCTAACCAAGCTGGAGCTGTGGCACTGTAAGTCGTGCAGCCCTCATTACCTCTGACCTGGTGACTGCAGCATCAAGTCATTGGAAAACTCATCCAAAAGAGAATTGTTCCTTAAGTTTTTGCCTGCTGTAGAAAAAACAAAGGTGAAATGGTCATTTGTAAGCTTTTGTAGGCAGGCTGATGTATAAAATTGCATGACATGCATGGGACAAACAAGCTTCCTGCACTGTCCTGCTTTTTACAGGAGGAACTGGATCAGCTGGCTTGCATTGTGTCCCAGCTGTCACAAGGAAAACGCAGTCATATTTGTGATCAAATGTCAGTAGGCTATGGCACAGAGCTGGGAACGTGACATTGCTTTGGATCAGACCCTTTTAAAATTCAGCAATAGTAGCAAATTATGTCTGCAATGGATTAAACACAGGCATTTTTTGATCTACATTCAGTTGCATGCCCCAGAATTTTTATCAATAAGTCTAAGATTTATAGGCATTGATTTTGCAAGGCCTTTAACAGGAAAATAAAAAGGGTCCTCAAGGATCGAACTCAAAAACTATTGCTCTTGCAGCAATCCGGTACTTTATATTAGTGAAGGTGGCAAATCTTTGATCAAAACAGCCTAGAAAATAAGTTGTCACAGAGATTATTTCAGGATGTTTGGTGCTTTTAATTAATGCTTTCTTTTGGAAAGAAATAAACCCTTTATGTAGTCATGTGAGTTCTTTGTCAGTTTGTCTAGTGTGTTCATCCTCTCTACTTCTAGTTTCTAGAATAAACAAGCCCTGTATAAGGCATAGACTTCTTTGCCCCCAGTTTCTCTGCTCCTCTGCATTAAGAGCTTTACAATCAGAAAAGAAAAAAACATAAAATATGTTTCTAAGAAAAAAACCTTCACTCATTTTTATTTTTTTTGCCAGCACCTGCATTCATAAATAAAGGAAAATATTGTACCTGCCAGGAAGTATTATACAAGGCACTTTCTTTCATGTCAAATTCCATTATTTTGAACAGGTTGTGTAAGGGCATTCAGCCTGCTGCATTGGGATATGTGGGGTGTGTTTGTGTGGTTTATATTTGTGCCCAGTTTTGAATACATTTGATGTTAGCCGTGGGTTTTTATGTTTGCTGCAGGATGTTATTGTACCACAGATGACAGGACAGCACAAATCGCCATGTAAGTCTGGCTGCTGGGCTGTTGGCCTCTGAGTTCAAAGCACCAGAAGGGTGTATTTGCAAAACTGGCGGCAGACATGGGGCATTTAGACTGTTTGGAACAATGGCACCAAGTATGGGCAGCCCCATGGACATGACCTCTAACAGAACAGGTGAAGAGGTGAATCCTGCCATCTGACACACTCCACGTTGGCAACCGCTTCTACTGAAAAAAATTACCAGTTTGTTCTGTCTGGTAATGGGCTAGAAATACCCCTGTGGACTGGGAGAGATGTTGTTCCACATCCACAGAAACACCACACAGATAGTAATGCACTTTTCCTACACACTATTATGTGTGTATTTTTCACTGACAGACAGGTGACTGGTTCAGATGGGCATAGACGGTGTAATTTATGCATCCATTTGGCATGTGCGTGTTTCCAGATCATGGCATTGTCTTCTCTTCCTACTAGATAAGTTGAAACATTGACAGGCAGTGTGTTCACTTTTTCCTTTTATTGCAGTAATTTATAAGATATTTTAGCTAACAGGAGAACAGCCCAAGGGGGCATTCTCATGTTAATTACCAAATGTGGGCTTGTCAAAATCAAATAGCTTCAGGAATAATGCAAGTAATACCGCATCATTATATTGTTTGGCCCTCAACCCCAATATTAGCTTTCAGAAGAAAGGGGAAAAAAAACCCCACTATATTTGTTAGGGCTTTTAAATTAAAAAAAAAATACCCAAGACTGACCCATCAGAGACCAGAAGAAAAATGCGTGGGAGAGCATGTACTTTAAGACTGAAAGGAGTTCAAATAATGCAGTGAGCTTGTACTGTTTTTGTTGTTTTTTTTTAAATCAGCTAAAAACAAAAGAACTGTCACAATGTTGATTGCCATTCTCTGACACTTATACAGCTGAAAGAAGTAGCATTTGCTGCAATGTACCATCAGAAAATTCTGCTTTGTAGGGTTTGCAGCTGTTCTCATTTCTGCTTTTGGAACACCCATGATGGGCCACCCAATATCACCTCCTAACCATGTCATACTTCCTACCACACTTTGGCACACTCCATGAACCACCCATCCCATTCAGGTACTGCCAACAGCTGGGACAACAGAGAAGATGCATTTATAAATATATGCACAGAGACATTGACACTCACACAAACGTTGCTGATGCGTGCTGCCCCATCATTTCTGAAGCTGTCAGCACGGCCAAAGGGGTTCCAACACTGTCATTAACCAGGTTTACACTGCATTGTTGTGTTCTGGTATCTTGTACTTGAGGGTTTGAGGTGATCAGTCAGGAATTGCGTTTTCTCCTTTACATTGCACAATTCACTTTAGCCCACCCTACAGGCTGTCTCTGACACTTCAGAAACCTGCAAGAAGAATCTTGTCATGCAATCTGCTGATTCCTCAGTGCTGTAAATGTGAGGGAGGTGGGTAAGGGAGGATGGCTTCCTGTGAAGCTGCCCTGCCATTCTGAAGTTTGACATTACTATTTCAATTTTAATTAACTGATTTTGTGCTGCTCTCATGTTTCATGGCACAAAAGTAGAGTAGAGTTTACTAAATATTTAACAAAACCACTTTCCCAGTTCCAGAATGTTACCCAGTTGGAGGCTTGTCCTACAGACCTTCCACATGAACCTCTCTAATTGCCAACCAGCTTCTCGCAGGAGGCCATTTCCAAAAGCAACCAGATTCCAGTCTTGTTGAACTCTTTTGGATAACAAAGTCTAAATCTACAAATCCCTGAACAAAATCTCCTGGCATTAGTATTCACCTGGTTGTGGCAGAATAGTGCTGGTGACTTGAATATTTTTGACCACACTTGTAACATTTTCTATGAAGGAAAATACCATCTCTCAGCTCAAACCAGCTAGGGCTTTAAAATTTAAAACCAACATGCTGAATTTTACCTAGAAATCAGTAGAGAGACACTGTAGTTCTTCAAGGATTATGGTCTACAGTACCTGCAGTTACTGCATGGGCCTGCAGTGAAAGCCCCATAGGTGCAAATGTCTTACCTCCAGGGGCAAAGGCAGACAGTATCTCTATCAGCTTATTTGCTTGTGAAAATATAAGTCTTCATGCTAAGCAAAAGTGATAACAAGAGCTTTTAGTGGTCACTATTACATGAGTAGCTAACACAAACAATTATTCTCCAAATAAACAGGTTTAGAAGGTAAGTCTTAACAATTGTTTGCCAATGTACTTCCACATATTTTCTCTTGTTACTTGAAGTACAGAATTATCATGGTTTATTTGGGTGGAGCTTTGGCCTGGCATCTCTGCCCTGTTCATCAGTACCTTTGAGATGCTTAGGTAAAATACTTTTCCCAGTTCAGATCAGAAGAGATGGAGGTTTACAGATCTGTCTACCCTGGTGCCTGAATATGCTGTGATTCATGTTGCTTTTCTTACATGTCTCCTGGTTCTCCCTTTGCACCTTGACATCACTGATGACAGAGCAGAATCTTTCAGTGAAGAAGGCCTTTGTGACCTATCAGGTTGGGAGTAGAGGGGAATCACCCCATGAATCCTCCCTCAGTAATGTCCCAGAATTGAAGGTGAATGCCAAAGGTAACAAGTTTTGGACCCAAACTCCCTCTCCTCTGTCATATTTAGGTCATTGGTATACTACATTGAGAGAGCAGCAGTTCTTTATGTAGGAGACACTTGGATTTGACTCTTAGGCTTTATCGTGTGTGTCTTGTCGCTTCCAGAAATTTGGGAAAAATCACAGACTGAAATTCAAGCAGAAAAGACTCATTATTCTTAGGCACTATTACTCAAGACTTCATGGTGACTCTTGCAAATTGACTCTGACGGGTAGCTATCAAACACCCCTGTATCTCCTTTAGAGCTTGCACAGCCACAAAAAACCTGTGTGGATCTGACTAGATCCTGAAAATAATTCGTCACAGTCAGAAACACTTGACTCCATCACCTGCAGCAAACAACCTGGATTAACCAGCTTGTTAACCACCTGTTTTCTTTGACTCTTGCACAGTTACGGCAGATTTCAAATGCTCTTTTCCTTGTAATCAATACATTCAGAACTGGGCTTAATCCACGGGCATTTTAGCCATCATCCTTTCTGCTTTGTTAGTTTGAGGTCATCTAAATTGTACAGAATAGCTGATCCTGCCTTAAGGCAGGGGGATGCTCTAGGTGACCTTTTAAGGTCCCTTCCAACTCTATTTTCAATGATTCTATGATATGATCTGTCAAGACAAAATAGACAAGCCGGTACTTTGTGGTATTTAGGATGTAGCTTCATCACTACTATGGTTTGATACCTATGCAGTTTCCTGCTTAGATCCATAGCAGTCAGTTTCAACTTTTAAGAGATGCTTTTTAAATGCTTCTGGAAAATATCTGTACAGCTCTCAGGTGCGAAACACAAACAAACAAACAAAAAAAAAAGGCAGGGATTTTTGGCATGTAACAAAGGAGCATCTCACACCTCCTGCTCTACATCTTTGCTATCACACCACAAAAGCATGGCTAGCTATACAAGGGAAACTACAGGCTATCAGGGACACGCATTAGTGATGTCTAATAAGAATCTGTTGGTGTCAAAACTGGAAAAACACAGACTGGTTAATGAAGATGACTTTACCATTGCAGTAAGGTGATCGATGCACAAATCCTAGTCACTAGGTCAAGCCTCCTATTTATAATGGCCATTCTTTATCAAACACAGGCTGGAGGTTGAAGATTTCCAGTATTTAAGGCCAAACATATACACCACAGACTCATTGTGTCCTTGAGCCTCTTTCTTCATTTATGCTGAGCAGTTCTCAGCTGTAGTGATTGCCAAAGGTAGCTTTGATGGAGACTGCAGGAGGGAAATGAAGTCTCTGACAGGGTTTCCATGCAGCCAGTTTGTGGTGATGATGCTGTTGTGTAGAGTTGGCTGAAGTCAGCAGGTCAGATACAGATTCTACAGTCAGCTTATGGAGAAGCTCCTTTGCTCTGAAGGATTTAAATGGGAACACTGTCAGGTTTGCTGTTCCTATTGAGCTCGATTTTCTTGGTGGACTCTACATGGAGAGAAAGTCTCAAATGCAGCCCAACCCTAGGTCATTAGGGGCTTTAAAAGATTACAGTCGAGACCTTGAATTGTATCTAGTAATAAATTCTGCATTAGCAGAGTGTATGGAGCTTACAATGGCTTTGTATAGTAATACCCCAAATCCAAAAACTTAAGTATACCACTTAGATGAAAATTTACTCCATTCAGATGAAGAAAAGCAGATGAAGGAGAAGGCAGTGGAAGAAAAACACAGGATGTTTGGTTGTGTTCTTAGGCCACTTAGAGTGCTGCACTAGCTAATGTGAGACAGATTCCTCCACTATAATAGAGCAAATATGAACTTAGATGAACTACTTGATGATGATAATAGATTTTAGATTCAAAATGAGAATTCAGCTCCTTCTAAATAAATAGCACCAAAATATCCAACTGTTACTTATGAAGAGGCACATTTTATCAGCAGTTTCAGCAGCTAATATAGAGGTTAGAATGGGTTCAAAAAATGGAGTCGCTCTTACTAACTGAAATGAAAAACAAGGCACATGAAAAGGGGTCAAGGCAGAAAACCTCACATAATTTCACCTCACCTTTTCTCATACTTTTCATTTTTTTGTATTGAAGGCTTCCAGTGCCCATTGTTCTCAGTCCAGAAAACTGATCACCAGCTTACTCTAGTGCCAGAATAAACAATGTAAGATTTAAAAATGTTGAGTGCTTGCAATTAGTAATTGTACAGATCTGTAGGTGTAGCACTTTGATGCATTCACATACTGTCACACTCTTGGACAGCAGGGCACACGGTACTGCTCAGAGAACAGAAGCATAGCACATGGGATATTCATGTGCTCAGAATGCATGTGTGTGCAAAGGGAGTAAACAGAAGTTTACTGCCTTACTGCACAATACCTTTGTGACTCCAGAAGATATCTCCATACTGAAATTCATGAGTATCTTTTAGGCTTCCCTCATGTTGAAGGTATAGAATTCTTCATCCACGAAATTGTTTTAAGGTGTAATTCCGATTTGACCTAGGGAACCTTATGCAATCTTATTTCATGCAGACCTTAAAATCAACTGATTTTGTGACAAAGGCTGGTTGCTAAAAAATGTATTGTAATGTGGAAGGGGGGGTTTGAGGGCAGCTGCATTTCTAGTTAGCACTCAAGTCTCCTCCTTTTGGAGATCTGCATTTTATTGACCCTGATTCATTTGTAGAAGAAAAATAAATAGAATTCCAGAACTTACATGTTCTTCCAAAACAGTGTTGAAGGAATTGACTGGAGAGTTAACAGGAGCACTTAGCACTGTGGATGTCTATATTCTGTCTTGCCAAAGGGTGAATAGAGGACATTTATTTGTTCATCAGCTTCCAAATCTCCTCTCTTCCCCTCCCTAAGGGGGGAGGGAAGAAAAAATAATTTGAAGAAGGGGGTTCTGAATACCTCATATTCTCTTTTGCCTATTTCTAGCAGAGCCAGGCATGAACAATTAAATCTAGGGCTTCCCTGTGGTCTGTGAATAACGCAGCACAGTGCTAACCATCAGGGCACAAAGGCAGACAACAAAAGGGGCTTTTTATTTTTTGTTTACCCTTCAGGACACTGTTTACCTTATCACTGAAGGGGAAGTTATCATCTCATCCCTTTTGGAAATCATAGCGGGTTGATTCTGTACCTCCAGGTATCGGACTGGCTAGTGATGAAGTGTGCATGTCAGCCGGAGGTTAGGGAAGTCGTACAGGAGCTGTTGCGCTCTCCGTCTTACCCTCTGCCTCTTGCTCCTTCTCTGTCAAACCATTCTCTCTCTCACTCCCTCTAAGCCAGAATGTTATTTTTTTTTCCTTCCCCCTCCCCTCTAAATTTACTTCACAGCAGATTGTCTTGTAGTAAATCACCAAAAACCCAAATAGCACTAAAGCATTCTGATACAACATTAGCATTTGCTTAACAAGCACAAGATAAACATTAAACAAAGAACTGCATTTCTTTATTAGAGGCTGCAAGATACATAATCCATGAGCACAAGAAACATGGGACCCAGTGGATATGCAGATGTGTGTTATTTCATTGGCGCTGGGCGGCCTTGTTAGAAAAGGTTTTCATCTGAAGGCTTGGGGGTGGATAGTTGACTGTCCCTGGTGGGGCTGTAACTAGATACGGAGACTGTTGCAAGCTAGGCTGGGCTCCCTGGTGGATGTGCTGATTGGACAGCCCGAGGAAAACTTGGGAAGCATCAGGAAGTGAACTCAATCACCTTGGGGATGAGAGGGGAGAACCAGATGAAGGCATTTGACTTCTTTTGTAACTCCCACTAAGGACAGATTGCCAGTACGATCCAGCCTCCATAACTGCA
Source organism: Nicator chloris (assembly GCA_013400495.1). Lineage (NCBI taxonomy): Eukaryota > Metazoa > Chordata > Aves > Passeriformes > Pycnonotidae > Nicator > Nicator chloris. The sequence continues at coordinate 6,582 of WAAE01006238.1, read as the reverse complement.
AATCAGGCCCTTTCCCCTATGCCGATTTCATTAGAATGGCCAGCATGGTGCAAAGAGGAGGGAGAAAAAAAAGGTTAGACACAGTAATTTTACAGGCAGGCGGGTACAAAAAAAATCTGCATAATTAAGCAGTCAAGGCTGCTAATAGGGGAGTTTATATGCTCTGGGACCAGGCAAGGGCAGCACATATGGATATAGCACTGGATATTAAATCTACGGCATGCAGACTTATTTCAGGGCCCTTAGAGAAAAGGCTAATTATAGAGAGAGGAATTGTGTTTACTGGTCTGTCTTGGGCAAAGATGTTGAGAGAAGTGCAACCAAGTTTTGCAGTTAGACATGAACAGTCTGTTAATAGAGATATCAAAAATATGTGCTTGTGGTTGCTTCACATCTAATCAACAGGAAATCACAGATTCCGAGACCCCCTTCTCCCAGTTAAATGAGGAGGGGAAAACACATACATATACATATTCCGGATGCAGGATGTGAATGTGTTCATTATTAAATTGCTGGAATTTAATCTGAACCAAGCTCTTTATCATCAATAAATTATATTTAGCAGTTTATCCTAGTTTAGCTGCTCCTGTTAAAAAATGTCAGTGCTTCTGGGTATAAGCTCCATTCCAGCATTTAAATATAAATGGATAATATGAATGGAAGTTGCAACGGGCAGGACTGTGGAGTTAGAGAAAGGGTATGTTTATGTAACAAGTCCTGACGTGGTGGACATTAACATTTCATAATGCAGATCAAAGGTGTGGAGGAGACCCAAGAGCCATCAGTCAGAGGCCCCTAGCTACTGTCTAGTGTCTTCCATGAGATGATTTCTCCAAATTAGAAAGCATTAGACTTTTCTTTATCGGTATAGATAGATAGACAGACAGACAGATAGATTTTTTTTGTTTTGTTTTAACACTTTGGAAAGTCATTATCCATTCTCTAGCTCCCTGCCCACTCCCCACAGAAAGAAGTGTATCATTCTTCTGAAGGGATTTTACCCAAGGTATTATCAAGAAACAGTGCCTCATATCCAGAACGGATAGCAGAGGCCAGTGCCCATGGCCTATTTTGATTTAGCGTTTTGCTGCTTTAGGCTTTTGTCTTTTTAGTGTTTTGATAGCTATTCTATCGTGGGGTGGCCACATTCTAAGGTCCTGGAAAGCAAGAGGGTCAATCAGAAGTCTGCTGTGAGGGCCTCGTTCAGCAGTGTCAGAGCCGTGTGTGAGATGCTGGCTATCCATTGGGAGCTCAGTGTGATCATGAGGATTGTGGAGCATACAGGAAGAAGCACTTGGTTTGGCTTCCTTTATTGTACTGGTAGAGAAAACCAAACCAGCACTCAGGGAATTTACTGCAGTTTTGTGTGGAGTCCAGAACCAGCACCACAATAACACACAACAATAGTACAGAGATTGCAGAAACCAGTCCTGCCCCAAATGCTTGCAAAGACACTCTGAGTGCTCTCTTTGCAAAGGAAATAACACTTATCTTGGTAAATCACTGCATGCTGGCCTGCTAACAGTGACTTCATATCCCAAGTCTTACTGCAGGTGAGCTCAAAGCGTGTCAGCCAGACTGGAATTTTTTGTCTGCTGTGCTGTGAAGTGAGGCAGAGGGAGGAGTGCTGGGGTCACCTGGGATCAGCCAGATTGCTCAGCACTGGCTGGAACTTGTAGCAGGTGGCAGTAGAGGGACAGTCCTTGGGGCATCTGGGACAGCAGAGGTTTTTTCTTCCCCACATCTAACTCAAAATGATACGTAACTAAATGATATATATTTAGAACGCTGTTGTTTATGTTACTAATAAAGCCAGAAAGCTCAGAGCATGTATGAAGCCCTGTCTCTTCAGGCAACCACGTTATGCAGCAGTCACACGGCCACAGTACTTGTCTGAGTGTCAGTCTTCCCTGTTTGTTCATGTCACAGAAGGAGAGAGAGCTCAAAGACAGCTGTACTTCTAGACTTTATGAGAATGCAGTTGAGTGGAAGACAGTAATCTGTACAATGTTCCCAGATAGGAAAAATTATGTCCTGAGATTCAGCCCTTCCTAAACATTACAGAAGAGAATGGAAAGATAGGACCTGGGAGAGACCATGCATGTACATTCTTGGACACAGTCAATCAACTGGCAGACACAAATCTGGGGAAAGCAACTATTTCTTACTTTCTGGTGCATGCAGAATGGTTAGCTTGTTTTTAATCCTGAGTAACTTGTGTTCATCTTCTTCTTCTGTTTAGCTGGGATGCTCTCCCTCTGCTCCAGTTACTGGTCTTTACCATAGTTCCCTGCAACTTAGTTTAGATCTGTAAATTGGACATGGACACAAATACACATCTGTGCCTATGTATGCACACACTCACTTTTTCACAGCTTACACAGCAGTTAAAAGGATTAATGAAAATTCTCTTCCAGCATTTTTTTCCATATGGTGGTAGAAAATCTGCCTTAAAAATATTTGCAGGGTGTCTGTAATGATGGCAGTAAAACATCGGGATTGCCCCTTGTGAAACACATTTGGGGGCAGTTGTGTTATCAGTTTAGGTGTGAAAAAAACAAAATTGTATTTACATTAAAAAAAAAAAAAAAGTAAGTTGCAATTGCCAAACGACAGAATAACTTTTCAGTTATAACTTTTCAGTAGTGAGGAGCAAGCAGATAACCTGTCAATAGTGATGATCTAATGGCAGTCTCCAGGCTGTGCTGTGTCATCAGCCAGCTGTCAATCCCACCAGCATGTCTCAAAAGCACTAATTGTTGTGATAGAATCAGTGTGAAAGCTGCTAAGAAAAAAACATAGTCCCTTGGTGCTGCTTTGTAAAAGATAGGTTGAGGATCAAAGTTCATCTTGCCTTGACTGGATTTCAGTTTTGTGTGCTAGCTACCTGTTAACACATTACTAAGTACCTAATTGTAGCTGGTTGCAACTGCAGTTATTTTACTCTTCAAACACAACAATCAAGCCGACTGCAGTCTCCAGAAAAACGTATTTGCCAGCTTCACATAAAATCACCTTTTCTTCTCCTCCTGTGCAGCCCCATTAGGCTTGGATCAGGGGGAAAATGCCTACTCCTCCTCATTTAAGTTGATATTAGAGACTTGCTCCAGCTATGGTTTCAGGAGTAATCCTGCTTAAGTAGCAGTTCAAGCATCATTCCTATTTGCAATTTGGAATGCATATGCATGTATCCTTTATTAATACACATATATCCATATTGGTGTTCTTACAGCTTCTCTCTCTGCAGTGTACTTGGTTCACTGCTTGATTGTTAAGTCCTGTAAAAGACAGAAAGTATTTCTTCTTCTCTTTTGATTAGGAGCTTCAAAGACAGAAATAATATCTGTGTTAAGAAAGAGTCTAATATAACCCTGGCATTAGAAGAGATGTATGATTATAACTAGCAGACACCTGTCAGTAATGTTCTCTCTCAATATTCCTACCCTGTTATTTTTGGCTCCTTTTTGCTCCGTTAATCCAGCCATTCCCGTCTCTAAATCCCACTGCTTTTTCCTTGTCATCATCTCAAAGAACTCTCCTTATCTTTCAACCTCTACAGCCAGTATTGTTATTAGAAGACAAGTTATATCTCACTTTAATCATGCTGTTTTTCCTCAGCTGCAGCCACCAAGCACGTTTTGGGTACTGATTTAATGTGGTTTACTTACATTTATTTGTGTTACTTTTACCCCTTTATCAAGTGTGAGCATCCTGTGATTATTTTCAAAGATTTCTATCTAACCCTGCTTATGCTCCCTTGTTGAGATTCCTTTATCCCTACTTCTGTGCTCTTCTAAAGGCTCACAGCTTTGAACACCTATTTCTAGAGTCAGAGCCAATGTCCCATTATCTTTTGTCACAGGGCTCTTTTGCTTTGAAGAAATGCTGTCAGGACCCCTGCACAGCTCTACCTTGTCCAGTTTTGTGTCCTCTTCAACATCTAAGTTCTACCATGCTTGCCTGGAGTGACTATTTGTTTCAGAAAAAAGGGCACAAATATGTGAGCCTTATTCAGTATTCCCAGTGACATTCTTTTCTGGCTGCTTGTCCTCACACAGTGAGGTTCTCTGGGCTAGGGCCACCCGCGTGGAGCTGTGGGGAATGGGTAAAAAGGCCAGGTGACAGTGTATTCTGCTGTTCTTCTCATTTCTTCAAATTCAGACAGAGAATCGCACACTTGCCCACATCTCCTTTGCTCTCAGACATCTTCAGGTGGTCTAGAAAAGTACATTTTTAAGAAGATTCAAGGGACTGGGCATTAAGGGTTTTGCAAAACTTATGCAAGCAGCAGGATTAGGAGCCTGATTCTGCAAATTCTCAGGCCATTGTACAAAGCCCTGAGTACAGAGAGAGGCAAGAGAAGAGAGGCTATATTTATCCTGGTGTGCAACACCAGAGTCATGAAAACAATTGACCCCTTTGTTTCTATTTCTCCCCACTTTTGCAACCCTGCCAGGCCTAATTTAGCATCTGTACTCACCTTCCCTGAAGGCAATGCAGTCTTTAACTTGGCTTGAGACTGTTTTCCCAGAAACCAGTATGTCAGCTGGCATAGGGAAAGATTTCTTGGAGAATGGGTGAGTGGGCTGGGTTCTGTGGTTCCTTAGTTTTTCTGCTGCTCCGGTTGTACCTCAGGAGACCAGCAGCCTGATGAATGCATTGTTCTAAAATGTCAAAAGGACCTTTGGGCATGAAGTGTTGCATCCTTCAGAACCACCCAACTTATGCAAAAGCAAGAGAGGTGCAGCCATAGGGAAAATGTCAAGCTGGTATTGAATAGCTGTGAGCGTCATTGCCACCAGTAAACAGGATCACTTATTTGAGCTGGGTAAAACAAATGCTAAAAATACTGTGTGTCCATCCAGTTCTCTCACCCAGTATTGCAACCCCACTGCTGAGACGGGGGGTTTTATCTGCACTTGTGACCTATCCTGCATTGAAAAATAAATAAAAAAGTAAAACAATTTTTTTTTTTAAAAAGGGAACATAAAGTAGATGCATTTTACTGCCAGAGTGGAACTTCACAACCCTACCAAGGGACCTTTTTGTAATGTTTGTAATGTGCTGCTATCGTGCTTTAGCAAAGAAAAATGTCACTGCTGGGCTTTATTTTTAACAGACTTTTTTAAACATCAATTAATGCTAGCAAATGTAATGAAGCAGATTTTCCTTCTTACTTGTATTTGGGTGAAAGCAGTGGGGGGGCTTGGGGAATAACATGCATGGGCAGGGAGCAGAGGGGCAAAAAGGGCGCTGCTTCTGCAGTGCCACTGAAGAGAGGTAGATTATCCTTTTGAAAAGTGTGTAAATGCAGATGGACACCCAGCTTCCAATGGCAGTCACTAGGTTTGAGAAATCAAGCTGCTTTTGCATGTATCATTCGTGTGGCATCTTAAAAAATACACTGCAAAACGTGCATCATACTCAGCACAGAAGGCTGTCTGCTCCACTGGTGTTCACCTGGCTGAAGTCAGTCAACCCTCCATGTGCACTCTTATTATCAGAGGTAAAATGACCTAAGGAGGGACATTTGTTTCTTGTTGCATGAACCCTATAAGAGTTGCATCATATTATATTTCCCCCATGCTTGAAACATTGCAGTGTTATTAGCAGTGCTACCTAATCTCTGCTGCTTCTCTAACGCAAAGGCAAACACATGTTCAGGATTGTAGGCAAACTCTTCTCTTCCAACACTGATTTGTTTTGCACTGCTGGGAAGAGATATCACTGAAACTTTGGCCATGCAGGATTGCACTTCTTTCAGGGGGGCCTCTCACAGAATTAACAGTGATACCTGTTGTTTGACAGGCATATTTGACTTACCATGATGTGACGGAGGTTTGATTCAGGCACAGAGGGCACAGAATGTGTCATTCAAAGATAATGTACTATACATGAGGTAATATCTTACTGATAGAGTGAATTAAGGGCAAAGAAACAACTGTCATTTGGACTTTCCCTGCTATTGTCACTTTTTTTCTGAGACCTTCAGAGTGGTTTGTTTTCTGAGAAATGCTGCTATTTTGGTATATCAGCCAACTTTCTGTTGGCTATAACTCAATTTCAAGTTGGTATTTTTTCTCCTCATACCCAACTTGTTGTATTTTAATCTTTTGGGGGTGGGGGGAGAGAAAGGGTCTGTCAGTCACATAGATAAAATGTTGGAAAGAGAAAGGGGTGGATAGATGGCTCACAAATATGGCTTTCAGTTCAGATGCCCCACCTCAGTTTCCTTGCTGCTCTGCAGGTATTATTCGTCAGCTATTATTTCCAGTTTTGATCTTTGGCTTTTGGTGCCCAGCTGAACTACAGAGGCTGCCCACCTTTTCTGCTGTATAATTTTCAAGGATTTAACACAGCAATTTTTCTTCTTCTCCGCTGCCTTGTCATTTATCAAGTCCAGCAATCAAACAGAAATGAACATCAACAAAATATGTTGCTTGTTTGTGAAAGTGTCACGGGATCAAAATCTGCATGCTTCACCTAGCAAAATGCACTCAAAATCTAACAGTGGGCTCTTGCTGGTCAGAATGATGCAGAGCACAGCAAGTGAGTTTGCCCTGTTTTTTTGTTGGTTTTTTT